>OY978530.1:3222500-3377500 GCA_963854835.1 Megamerina dolium | reverse complement strand
AACTACCGTGGAATAAGTCTCCTGAGCATCGCATACAAGGTTCTATCGAGCGTACTGTGTAAAAGGTTGAAGCCTATGCTCAGTAACGTGATTGGACCTTATCAGTGTGGCTTCAGACCTGATAAATCCACCATCGACCAGATTTTCACACTGCGCCAAATCCTGGAGAAGACCCAAGAAAAACAGATCGACACACACCACCTATTTGTTGATTATAAAGCCGCTTTCGACAGTCCGGTAAGGGATTACCTATATGCAACAATGTCTGAGTTCGGTATTCCTGCAAAGCTCATTCGACTTTGTAGAATGACACTGCATAACTCCCGTTGTGCAGTGAAAATTGGGAAGGACCTCTCCGCACCGTTTAATACCGAACGGGGTTTCAGACAAGGTGATTCGTTATCGTGCGACTTCTTCAATCTTATTATGGAGAAAATAATACGAGCTGCTGATCTACGACATAATTGCACTATCTTCAACAAAAGTGTCATGCTGTTAGCGTATGCCGACGATATTGACATAATCGGCATGAACACGCGAGCAGTCAGTGCAGCATTCTCAGAGTTGGAAAGAGAGTCGCGTCGGATGGGTCTCACGGTGAACGAGGGCAAGACGAAGTATCTAGTGTCAACAAACAAAGAGTCCCGGCGTCTTGGACAGCACGTCACTGTTGACAACTACGCTTTTGAAGTAGTAAGGGACTTTGTCTATCTTGGAACCAGCATTAACAGCAGTAATGACGTCAGCTTGGAGATCATGCGTAGGATAACTCTTGCTAACAGGAGTTACTTTGGGCTGAGTAAGCAATTGAGAAGACGAGCCCTCTCTCGAAGAACGAAAACTACACTCTACAAGTCTCTCATCATGCCTGTCCTAACATATGGCGCTGAAGCCTGGACAATTTCCACCTCGGATGAGCGAATGCTTGGGGTTTTCGAGAGAAAAGTCCTACGCAAGATCTTTGGACCTATTTGCGTTGGTGGCGAGTACCAAATAAGGTACAACCATGAGCTGTATGAGCTGTATGCCAATATTGACATAGTAAAGCGCATCAAAATCCAGCGGCTGCGCTGGCTAGGTCATGTCGAGCGAATGGAAGAACACGCTCCAGCTAAGAAGGTGTTATATTCGGAACCCGCTGGAGGACGACGCAGAAGAGGAAGACCAAACCTCAGGTGGAAAGACCAAGTACTGGAGAACCTGACGGAGCTTGGAATTTCTAACTGGCGCCAGTTAGCGAAGAACAGAGATGGCTGGCGAAGCATGTTATTTTCGGCCTAAATCGATATTCGGTTGTTATGGCCACATAAGTAAGTAAGTAAGTAAGTGTTTGGCAGCTGAGCTGTTTTCGTGTAACATTTTACTGTCAACCTATTTGCGTTTGTGGCGAGTACCGAATAAGGTACAACCATGAGCTGTACGAGCTGTATGCCGATACTGACATAGTAAAGCGCATCAAAATCCAGCGCCTGCGCTGGCTAGGTCATGTCGAGCGAATGGAAGAACACGCTACAGCTAAGAAGGTGTTATATTCGGAACCCGCTGGAGGACGACGCAGAAGAGGAAGACCAAACCTCAGGTGGAAAGGTCAAGTACTGGAGAACCTGACGGAGCTTGGAATTTCTAACTGGCGCCAGCTAGCGAAGAACAGAGATGGCTGGCGAAGCATGTTATTTTCGGCCTAAATCGATATTCGGTTGTTATGGCCACATAAGTAAGTAAGTAAGTGTTTGGCAGCTGAGCTGTTTTCGTGTAACATTTTACTGTCAACCTATTTGCGTTTGTGGCGAGTACCGAATAAGGTACAACCATGAGCTGTATGAGCTGTATGCCGATATTGACATAGTAAAGCGCATCAAAATCCAGCGGCTGCGCTGGCTAGGTCATGTCGAGCGAATGGAAGAACACGCTACAGCTAAGAAGGTGTTATATTCGGAACCCGCTGGAGGACGACGCAGAAGAGGAAGACCAAACCTCCGGTGGAAAGACCAAGTACTGGAGAACCTGACGGCGCTTGGAATTTCTAACTGGCGCCAGCTAGCGAAGAACAGAGATGGCTGGCGAAGCATGTTACTTTCGGCCTAAATCGATATTCGGTTATTATGGCCACATAAGTAAGTAAGTAAGTAATCTAACCTTACTTATATAATGTGGGTATATAGGATTGACCAGTGCCATCTGGTCGTACCTAACGAATCAGTCGTCTGGTAGATCTGTCTCAGCAGAAGTCTCCACCAACATGGATCGAAGAGAAGGCGAACTGAAGAACCATTTCAAAGCCAAGAACAAGGTTTGCAAACATTTATGATAAGTGTACATCGATCAAAGTGAGTAATTTGAGAGAATTATTTGAATATTTTGAAAAGGCCAAGAGTGAAATAAATATGGTGTATGAGTAAGGTGGCTATGCATGCTTTTTGTATCAATCAACTAATGTTAATAGAGACTTGGTCGATACGTAACTTAATTGAAAAATTAGATTACACTATATAAATAAAAATTCACGAAAACATGAAATTAGAAGATATTATAGGTCATTTCACAAAGATGAATATACTAGACTGGTGCTCTACTAGCGCTAGTAGACCACACCTGACCACAAATAACATTAGGAAAAACGACAATAGCGGATTATATAATTACCCCAAAAATGTTCAAAATCGTGAGGGCAATCACAACACCACAACCTATACCTTCAAGAGAAAAAGCCTTAATAATAACTCTAAACAGTCGGTACAGTCTCAAATGAGTGTATATAACACAAATGGAACACGAAAACAATACATTTAAATTGACAGCATCCAACAACATGACCAAATCACAACGGAAGAGGTAAATTTTTTTATACGCGCCACATATTACCAATAATAGTGGTGAAAACTGGAAAATAAATTCTAAGATGCTTAATATATACAGAATTGGATAAGTGTTGCCGTTTTTGTAATTTTTTTAAACAAAATTGGTAAATTGTTTTTCTCTTAAACGTTTTTGGTAATTTGGCAGTTTTCTTTCTGTTGGTAATTCTTCGCTCTACTAACCCTCCCTTGTTTGATGTCGCCTACACAGGCTATTTCGATTTTCAAATGTGTACATATATCTTTTTTGTCCGTTAATTTTTAAAAAATGGACAATAATATACCATACACTTCGACGAAATGAAGATCACGTGAATTTTACAACTAATCGGTTTTACACAAAAACTTCATATGGGTAAATGACCTACACAGGCCACCACATTATCTTTTGGATATCAGAGGAAGTGAAAATCATATATCTTCTGAACAAATGCAACATCACGAGGTAATATTGAGTGGATTTATCGCGGCGGAGAGTGAGGAAGAGGATCCGTATGCCACCACGACGATGATGATGTGGATTATGTTCTTTTTGATTAGGATTGAGGAACCTGATGTTGATAATGAGCTTGAAGTTGAGAAGACATGAAGTTTTCTGAACATGAGGATATTAATGAAGTTGAAAGTGAAAAAGGCGTTGCACCGGAGCCCAAAGTATAAGCTCCTGTCAGTGGTGTGCGTCGGTTATTAGGCAGAAAGAACATTATTATCAATGTAAAAATGATAATATTTTCTGAGGTAAAAAACCACCAGCAGCGAGAGAACATAGTAGGAACAGGTTCACCAGTAGCAGCACCGGACTAATAGGCCCTGCTAACCGGTTTCTGCAGAATACAGCTGCTGTTTTTCATGATATAATGTCGCCTCAAATAGTATATATTGTATAAAAGTGCATGAGACGAAGCGGAAAGCAAAAGAGGTAATCCAGGCATGGAATGAGGCTAATCCAAGAAAGCTGAAAAGATGGAAGCCGACAAGGAAAGTTTGGGCGACTATAATTTTCCGGCGTGTTTCACTGTAGCAACATTCAAGCAAAAGACTTATGGCAATCGCGACATTTTGATATTTATAAATCAACAATGCCATTGGATGGATTCAAATGTCGCTACGGCTTGTTCGTATTGATCGTGTCCATGTATATGCCCCATATGACGCAATAACAGTAGACGAGCGGCTCTCCCCTTACCGTGGAAGGATCAGATTTACACAATATGTTCGTCTAAGCCAGCCAAATATGGAATAAAAGTCTTTGTGATTGTGATTTTTCTACAAACTACCAACACAAGGGACAGATCTACACCGGAACACACATCTATATACTCTTTCCACATCATCTTTTATCTAAAACACACTTAAATAGCTTTTTCTCAAAGGTAGCCTGGCTAGACCATTTCACACTACAAGGAGGTAAAAAACTATCACGCAACGGAGGGTTAAGGCCAATACATATCTTTTCATTCCTCAGAATCTGAAGACAATTATCTGTAAAGCCGGAAGGTTTAATTACAATTTTATTATATTACAATTAGCAAGGCGTCGCCAAAGTTCATTCAAATTGTCTTTTTCAAGCTACCAATTAAGGATAATTTGGCAAGCTTTCAATAGTTTTTCAGCTCTCATCCAGACAACAGACCTCTAAATATCAACCACTTTCAGATAGTTCAGCTAATGATCATACTTACAGCGGTTTGCCAACTAACAATGACACAAGTCAAGGTAACACCAATCAATAATACCCAAAGATTTGTGTCGGTTATCATGTCGGAAGAAGAAATTATCAACAACACCAGTATTATTATCCATTTTATAAACCCTTATGAGATAAAGGAAATTATAAACGGGTTCTATTTCTCAATTTATTGGATTTAAACTCAAATCGAATTACAAAACATTCGAATGAAACTAAAAACAATAATACCCTTAAGACCCAGAACAAAAATAGGACTGGAAAATTTCATTGGATCAGCTGAAAAATGGCTGTTCGGACTGATAGACGACGAAGATAGGCAATACATAATGACCCATTTACAAGTAGTCGATACTAACGCACACAATTCTGTAACACACATTAATAAACAAATAAATATCAACAACCATTTTGACAGAATAATAAAAGCATTAAAAGAAACTATAAATAGCGACGAAAAAATACAATCATTACTCAACACAATAAGCAGAGAAAATAACGAAAGAGTAAAAAATTGTTACAGACATTCAACATATAAAGGAAAAGATAGAAACAATACTGGAAAATATATCATTCGCCAAATATTCCATATTACAGTAATCTATTTTTACGCTTGAAGAAATAGAGAAGTTTGATATAGATTTTCTCAAAATTAAACTTTTGAGGATGGATTGTAATGAAATATAAATTTAATTCAATAATAATTGCAATTAAAGTTCCGACAGATTTCATTTGTACCAAAATAAAATTAACTTTTCCAATTCGTAACAACAATAATTACCTCATAGATGAAAACAATGGGTTATTCGCGGAAATAGGTAACAATACTGTACATATACTTATGTGAGGGATAATGCATTTAAAGAACTAAAATTAAGCAAACATTGTGTATTTACGAAAAATTGTAATTTAATATATGATAACAATACAAAAATAAAAAGTTAAACATAAAGTTACCTGATTATTTCACTGATAAATAAACAGTTACACTGGTTGCACTATGATAAATTTATTGTATATGATATAATATATGTTACATATAATATATGCAATATAAGTTAAGTTTAAGGTTAATTTATAAAAATGGAATATGCGCGAAGTGGCCCGATCGTTAGAACTCCAGGATCGATTTGAATTGATCGGTCGATCGTCGCACGAGAGGCGAATATACAGCACAAAAGGAGTTTTTGCGGAGAGTCAGGGTTAGTATTCATTTAACTTAACTTATATTTTCCTTCCTTTCGGGGACGATTCATATGACTTGTGTAAACGGTATTAGACATCGCAGGCTGCATGCACTAGTTCATGAATTGTGTACCTGTTTCAAGCTAGCTGGTTGCGTCTTCGGTTGCGCGTGTTGCGTTGCGACAAACGGGAGTCTTCGGTGACGATGCTGCTGAGGGTCACCACGGAGTTCTGACTTCATCCTTACAGATGGAGTGTCTGAATGTAGGAGCGTGTGGTGCGCTAGCCTGCATTTTTTGCCGCTGTGTGGGGAGTCACAGTCTTCAGTGAGAACTGGGTAAACAGTTGCGGCAGTAATGGTGCGCACGCACAACATCCAAACTTTGACTTGAATTCATGGCCAGAAACACGCAGCAGTAACGCAAAGTATGATTCCGATAGCACAGCTGGCAGTGGTGATGTTCACGTACAGGAGAACGGCAAGGTGATTGAGAAATATTACCGTTATTCGGAAATCGATCGAGGATGTCAGTGCGAGTGTCCAATGCGAGATGATCTTCCATCTTCCTTTGCTTGGATGTTCACACCTTTTGAGTGAAGGGTCCACTAGGTATCCCGCCAAATATTGTGTTCTGCGCGAGAAGGCTTCCACAGATATTTTGGCGGATTTCAGTTAGCAGGCTTTGAGGAATTAAATCGCTACCCGTGACCATGTCGAATTGCGTTTGCACGAAGCAATTTGCAAATTTTTTACGTTGGGAAGAACTCGGTCAATTGTGGGAGTACAATTGCCTGGATTTGTAACTGTTTGCTCATTTTTGGAGCAACTAACGTAACAGTATAAATCTGGTTGGAGTTTTGGATGGTTTTTACACCCACTCCTGCAATTTTGACATGGGTTGCTTGCGTGGGAAGCCTCAGCTGATTTTGTACTTTAGAAGAAATTAATGTTCTTTGGGAACCTTGGTCGATGAGTGCACGTACCTTGTGGAGTTCTCCAAAAAGCACTATAGAGATAAGAGCTGTGAGCAAAAGTGTTTTTTCTTCATTTGTGGTGAGTAATTCTTGCACTTTTGGATTTTATTTAGTGTGTGATGAACAGGGTTGCTCGTCTTCGGATGATGGGTCCTGAGAACTACGGGAATTTCTCGTTTCTTGTGACCTCTTTTTCTGAATATAAGGCTGGAGTGTGAAGGTTTGCGCCAAAACATTTGTGTTCCTATTTGGGATACTGTTGATTGATATATGGAGCATCGTGTGATGAATTCTCTGACATAGCAAGCAGGAATGTTTGCTCCTGCAATACCGTTTAATGTGTGTTTAAGATTGTGTTCTCGAACTAGCTTCACTCTGTCGCGAACAGCTAACTTTTTGAACCGCTCACAGAATTTTAGCGGGTGAGACGCTTTGCAGGTGGGACAAGAGAATGTGCGATTGCTTTCTTCAAACAGGTTTTGGGTTCTGTTCTGTCTCTGGTATTAGAGAAATCCGGATTTCTATAACTTGACGCTGTTAAGCCTCTCCACGACTTCATACCCTAGAGTAAGGCACTCGTCCATTTGTTGCCATGTTGTCATATCCTTGCGGGATCTAAGGGATTGCTCCAAAGGGCAAAGGATTGCAGTTTTGAAGAGCTAATATGTACCAGTATTGGGTCCTAATCCTCCGTCAAGACACCTTGAGAGAATAAGACGTGCAGAGAGTTAATAATCGTTATTTAAAGTCTGTGGATTGCTTCACTGTTTTCGTAGTTTACTTGACGGAGTTTCAATCGGGCTTTTATTTGTTTGTCGACAAGAATGAGCTTGTTTTCAAAGCGCATTTCATTACAACTTAAAGTTTTCATTACTGAGCGCGTACTGCTCCATGATGGCTGCAATTTTTCAGGCAGTTTTGTGTAGGAGATGATACTACTTTTTGACAAAAAAGAGTTTGGGGTGGTTAGTGTACACCGCCATAAACATGTCGCGGAAGGATGGAAATTTCTGCTTGTGATAAAAGCTCTAATCTTGGGAGCGATTGAGCTTCCAGGAGCTGAAGAAATCTTCTAGCTTGGCCTTCAGGAGAGAAGGGGTTAGTTCCTCAACAGGGATTGTTCAGAACTTTGTGCAGAAATGCACCAGATTATCTGCTTCGAAAATGAACTCACTTGAGGTAGTGGATTTCGGCTGGGTTTTCTAACAGGCTTATTGAAATTTTATCGGATTTTTCGTAGAAGACAAAAATTTAATTTTCGTTAACTGAGAATTCACTCGTATACGTTTAAGGAAGAAATGTGTTAATAGAGTAATTAAAAAATCGATAATGGCGTATTTATCGATCAACAGCAGAAAGATATCGATGTAGTACTTACTTACTTACTTACTTATGTGGCCATAACAACCGAATATCGATTTAGGCCGAAAATAACATGATTCGCCAGCCATCTCTGTTCTTCGCTAGCTGGCGCCAGTTAGAAATTCCAAGCGCCGTCAGGTTCTCCAGTACTTGGTCTTTCCACCGGAGGTTTGGTCTTCCTCTTCTGCGTCGTCCTCCAGCGGGTTCCTAATATAACACCATCTTAGCTGGAGCGTGTTCTTCCATTCGCTCGATATGACTTAGCCAGCGCAGCCGCTGGATTTTGATGCGCTTTACTATGTCAATATCGGCATACAGCTCGAACAGCTCATGGTTGTACCTTATTCGGTACTCGCCACCAACGCAAATAGGTCCAAAGATCTTGCGTAGGACTTTTCTCTCGAAAACTCCAAGCATTCGCTCATCCGAGGTGGAAATTGTCCAGGCTTCAGCGCCATATGTAAGGACGATGTGAGACTTGTAGAGTGTAGTTTTCGTTCTTCGAAGGAGAGCTCGACTTCTCAATTGCTTACTTAGCCCAAAGTAGCACCTGTTTGCAAGAGTGATCCTTCGCAATATCTTCAGGCTGACGTCATTACTACTGTTAATGCTGGTTCCAAGATAGACAAAGTCCCTTACTACTTCAAAAGCATAGTTGTCAACAGTGACGTGCTGTCCAAGACGCTGGGACTCTTTGTTTGTTGACACTAGATAAGTAGATATAATATGGGGATTGTGGATCAGCTATTTAACTGTGTGTGTTAGAGTGAGATAGAAGATCGACATGTTTGAAGCTATCTTAGCAGTGTGTTAGAGGGAGACAGTGGATCGACATGGTTGCAGCTATCTTAACAGTGTGTAAGAGTGAGAGAGAGGCGTGGCATGGTTGCAGCTATATTGATAGGTCTGTGAGAAGGAGGTGGCATTTTGGGTGGGTGGAGGGTGTGGTGGGGTGGGTGAGGCGTGAGGAGTGACGGCGTTGATATTGATTCGAGCTGTGCTACCAGGCTGGCATGATCGGTAGCAAGCAGCTATGTCTTGTAGTGGTTGATATAGTAAGTGCATATATGTGTTTTTTTTTTTTTTTGCTTCGATACGCTGGAATGTGGAAATCTTCATAGATACTGAGTAGTCCGTACTATTCAGCATGCACGATTCACACATTGGGGCTATGCCCCAATATGTACCTACGTACTAAAACCACCTCCCCCGAAATCATTGTCCTGTTCATCCTTGCGGTACCACCAATCAAGGTATTCCTTCGCAAGGCAGGATTTGAGTGTTTTCACTCTCCGCTATTTCTTGTACGTGCTGTCTGTTCGTCACGTCGTAATCCTTGCATCATTCTTGTAATGATATCTGCTGACGCGTTCCATGCTTCTTTCGAGGAGAGCATGCATCGGATAAGTCCCTCCGGTGTTAGCGGCCATAGCATTAACCGTTCCAGCCAGGAGCGCTCGCTTTCAAACCTGACGCACCTCAATAGCACATGTTGTGCGTTCTCAATTTCGTGCTTGCAATAGAGGCACCACGGGTCATCAACGTGTTTGCATCTATACAAATACTCTCTAAAGCATCCATGGCCACTGAGGTACTGGGTCAGGTGGTAGTGTATCTCTCCATGTTTCCTATCTATCCACGTTTTTATATTATATGTGTCCACCGCCCTTTAGTCGATGCGTCCCATCTATATTGCCATATTCGCTCACTATGTCTAATTATATTTTCTACTTCTATCCGCTCAGCCTGCGGTAGTTTTTTATTATCACGAATTGACCGCGCTTGGGCCGCTATGATATCAATAGGACACCGGCACGCGATTACATTCGCTGCATCATTAGAGACTGTGCGAAATGCGCTACAGACTCTTAGGGATGATAATCTATATGCAGCTGTTATCCCTCTCATGTAAGAGCTACAACCTGTCGCTGTAGCCCATACTGGTGCAGCGTACATTATTATTGTTGATGTGTTGACACCTGTGAGTAGATGTCTAATCGGTTGACGTGGTCCACCAATATTTGGCATGAGCCTCGACAATGCCGCACTTGCTTTTCCCGCTTTAACACCCGCATATTTGAGGTGTTCTTTAAAATTTAACCTATGGTCCAACAGGACTCCCAAGTACTTAATGTATGGCATGGATGATATGATGTGGCTACCAACACGCACATCAATATGCTCTACCTTCTTCCGGCTACTCATTAATACTGCTTCGGTTTTATGATCCGCGAGATCTAGTCCCGCTAACTCGAGCCACTGTTTAACACTTTTAATTGTTTCTTCAGCGTTTCGTTTTACTTCCAGCAGGGTTTTTGCAACTACCATGATAGCGATATCATCTGCATACCCAATGATATATACTCCTTTCGGCTTCTGTATTTTAAGTATACCATCGAACATAATATTCCAGAGAAGTGGTCCCAGTACCGAGCCTTGCGGTACTCCACCCGTCACCTTGTACTGCTTTGGTCCTTTTTCTGTGTCATAGTACAAAGTTCTACTTTTAAAATAATTTGTAATTATTTGAATCAAGTACGCCGGTGCATGGATACCTGGAAAAGCATTTAGTGTATTCGACCAATTTGCCGAATTAAAAGCATATTTGATATCTAGGGTTACAACAGCACAATATTCTTTACTGCCCCCTTTCCATCTTTTCCCTTCCATTGATTTTTTTGCAATTTCACACACTTTTTAAATCGCATCGACATTCAGAAAGGCCTGTTTCACCTTCAGTGCATTTTTCCAGTCTAGAGCATATGATCCGCTCCAGTACCTTAATCGCAATATCCAGCATACATAGTGGACGATATGAAGACGGTTCATCCGGTGGTTTATCGCCTTTGGGGATTAGGACAAGTCTTTGGCGTTTCCACCGACGTGGAAATTATCCTTCTCTAAAGCAGGCCGTGTATAGTTGCGCAAAAACTTGTGGCTTCATTTTAATTGCTGTTTTGAGTACCACGTTAGGTATACCATCAAGTCCTGGGGTTTTCTCATTTTTTATTTTATGAGCAGCTGTGGCAATTTCGTCTGGGGTTATAGGTGGAATTGTGTCTATATCAACTTGGATTTCAGATTCAACCATTTCCGAGCTCTGTTGTGGGAATAACCCATTTGCGATATTAGACATAATGGTCGGACAGATGGGAGAATTAGCATTATTGCTATTAACTTTATTCAGCACAATTCTGTACACTTTATTCAGCACAATCCTGTACGCGCTCCCCCAGGGATTGTTTTGCACTTCATCAATTAAGTTAAGAAAAGCCTGCTTTTTGCTCTTGGATATCGCTTTCCGTAGCAGTTTCCTTGTCGCCTTGTACTGTGATTGCAAATTCCCATATTGTTCTGTACCTCTGCCCCTCTGTTGCATTCTGCGGTGTCTATGACATTGTGAGCGTAAGCTAGCTATATCTTCGTTCCACCAGTATACTGGGGCCCTCCCGTTACTTTTCCCCTTTCGAGGCATTGCTGCGTCACATACTTTCTCAAGTAATCGCATTGCATGCTCTGCTTCTTTTTCAGCATTGCCTTGGATTGTATACAGATCATTAAGGACGTATTCCAAAACGTCCATATCAAGTTTTTTAATTTTCCAGCCTTTTGTTTGTGACTTTGTTTGTGTTCTGCGTAATTGAAACCTTGTAGTAGGTTTCGTATTGAACACAATAGCCATATGGTCGCTCTGTGTATATACATCCGACACTTTCCATTACATAACTCTTGCTAAAGTACGGCTTGCGAATGTAATATCCACAACTGATCCTCCTCTTCCATTATCAAAGGTGAATGCATTACCATGATTCACCACCACCATGTCTAAACAGGCGAACGCTTCTAAAACTAGAGTCCCTCTACGGTTCGTGCGTACACTACCCCACTCCGTAGCCCAGGCATTAAAGTCACCCCCGATTATTATGGGTGATTTTCCTCTCGCTTCATTCACCAATCGGTCAACCATATCTTCGAATTCTTGTATTGTTGCACTTGACGGTGCATAGCAACTGTAGAAATGTACTCCTTTAATTTGTGCGTAGAGAAAGCCACATGTTGGGTGCTACTTTTGCGTTCAAAAGGCAGATTGCCGCAGGTCCATATCGCTGCTTTACTGCTCATGTCGCTTAACTACTTTCCATTATTTACTAGATTTTTGTATTGCTCGCTTATTAGTGCAACGTCAATTTGTTGTTCAGCTATTGTTTTCAGGAGGATATCTTGTGCTGCTTCACAGTGGTTTAGATTTATCTGAATGCACCTAATCATTCCGTTTTCTTATTTCTTGTAGAGCTGCTTTATAAGCTTGGCATTTATAGCATCCTGTAGGGTGTTCGTTTCTACCTTTACTGCCTGGTTCACAGATAACACATTTGGGCTGTGCTTTACACAGGTTTGCTCGATGGCCTTTGTTTCCACAGCGTATGCAAGCATCAGTGAGGTCTATAGTACTTTTACAGTGCCTTGATATATGTCCAAAACCAAGGCACTTAAAGCAGCGCGTTGGAGTTATATACTCACGTAGTCTGCAATTCACCCAACCCACACGGATTCGCTCACCATTTAATATTGCTTTGCTGTTTCTGCAGGGAGTCTAATCAGCGCTGTTTGCGAACCATTCCACGTCGTTCGCATAGACTTTACGGCACTTGCGTCCAAGTGTCCTATTTCTGGGTATTTCTCCACCACTGCAGAGCATATGTCTTCCGCCACAGTAATTTCATCTAAATCCCGACATTCATTAAGGATGTGTGGCCGCAGTATTTAGATGCTAGCTGACTTTTGGAGAGCTTGTTCCATCGCTTCCTTATATTTTTCTGTTTTATCACCTGGCTTGCCTTTTCACTCCAACAATATTTCACCTTTAGAGGTCTTTTTGATTTTATTAACCTCTTCGCCAAGCTGCTTAAAATCTGGATTGGTCTTCAGTTTTTTTAATATATCAGCGTATCATAAGTCCCCGGTTTTAGTTATGACTCTAGCTTCGGGTTGAGCATGGATACGCTTTGGAACTACTTTCCCTTTATTTTCTAAAGGAAGTCCTTTCTTTGGTGGTGGCTTGTTTGTTCCCTTCTTTATAACGGGCTGTCAGTCCTCCTTACTCTGTTGTTTTGGTTTCTGTGTCGTCTCCATGTCAAGTTCTTTCGCCCTCACTTCTCCTTTTCGCATCTCCTGCTTCTGAATAATGACTTTGTCATGCTGTCTTGTAGGCGATGTCTGTGAACCCTTTGCCTCCATAATGGTTGGGCCTTGCCGCTTATGTGAGTATCTTTTAGATGCCTCTTCGTGAAGGGCTGCAATATTAGATACCAAATCTCGCATCGTCTGGTTAATGTTCCTTTGCGATCCAATCATGCTCTGGAGCTCAGCAATTTTGTGGCCCAGGATATCAAATGCATCATTTTTCCGTATATCAGCAAGAAGTTAGGTCTTCCTCACTTTCCTGCTGTTCGATCTCCTCATTTATTACTTTTTGTTTCATCACATTATGTCCTCTACCTGTAGCTGCTATCGGTGAGTAAACCTCTACCGACAACTCTGGCACAGATGGAGTGTTGCACTCATCCGGGTTATTTACCCGAACAGCCGGCGACTTTTCAGCCTCAAGCCGACTTGTTGGTTCTTTACTCGGCCTTTTACTGGCGAGTACATTAATTTAGGTCTTCGCGTGAAAACCTCCTCTTTTGTATTTTCACTATTATTGTTATTGTTTATTTTATTTGTTTCCATGCTTAAAGGGCCCCAACTCGAAGTCGTTATCTCTGCTCGTAGTGTAGTCACCTTAAGATCCCTTAAGGGGGTCCCTTAAGATTAAGGGACCCCCTTTGCAAGCAGTGAGGTCCATGCGAGAGCTGACACAAGCCTTCATGAGAACTTGAATACAGAGATAGATAAGTGCTAGTCAGGAATATTACATCTGAGCCTACACGACCAATTTAATGGTGACCAACATTAAGCGTTCTTCGAGGCCTGCCATGGTGTTAGCGGGGCGGAGGCAATTGTGGCATTAGCCCGAAAGCCATTTCTGAAGGGTACCACCCCTGCATACTGAGGTAACAGAATAGCACAATTACCAGCTCAAAACTACCATATTATATTCATTGTTTCCAGTATACCTTAATTAAGACCTTACTTGTCTCGGTCTTAATGCCATTGGCCGAAAATAATTACACGTTACATGTAAAATAAAAAAATAAATATGTGGCACATAAAGCCCCAAAGGGCTCATTGGCCGAGCTTCTCTTCCATTACTGTTGTGCGTCTTAAATTTTGGACAATATTAGAAGGGACCTACTTATTTTAGCCGCTTCCGAACGGCAGAACACTTGTGACATCACTTTTTCTGAGCTTTGTCACAGAGTTCTTTAAGAAGCTTTTTCATGGCAAGTTGTTACTGTCGGAAGAATTGCCAATTGCTTGCCGACAGGTGGGTACCGTTCGAAAGAAAAATCTTATCGATACTAAATTTGTTATGCATCAGCCGGGGATTGAACCACGACCTACAGATGAGAAGGCGAACACACTAACCACTGAGCTACGGCACCCACACGTTACATGTGCCAACACATATACTCACGCTGGCACAACAGGAGATGTATTTACTATATATGAATCCATGCGCTAATTCACATAAATGTAAATCTACACACGTATACATGCACACATACAAGCACTTACATACACATAGACATCCGCACCCATGTCTATATATACACTCGTGGGGACTCATAATTGTGCCCACGCCCATCTACACCCATGAGGGGTCTCATATACCTCGGCATATATATACAAGCATTCACACATAAATGCAAACACCCACATACATATTTGGACATGTATTTGTAACCATACATACTCATATCCATACGCATGCCCATATACAAATCTATGTCTACACACATACTTTTACCCCATGCATACCACCGTATACCTTTCTACAACATCTTACATGGTACACCCTTGCACACACCACTGAAGATATATTCCTTCATATTCATGCATTTCTATGCTCACGCTCGAAAAATGTAAATACTCATATGCACATACGCCCACGATCGTATCCACAAAATGTAACTACTCACACACATATACACATATTTACACACACACACATATTTGTGCATTTCTGCATATGCACGCATTCTACGCATTCAAATACATATCATCGCTATGTACTCCACACATATATACTACTTATACACACGTACCATCTCGCATGTGTAAGATCAATTGAATTTGTCATGAGATAAAAAAGAACATGTTTTATTTCACTTTTAATTTAAATTAAATTGATTAATGTTAAAATCTTCCTAATTTATATATAAAATCCCTACAAAGTGTAAGACCAGTTGTGGGGATTTTCCCAAGTACTGGCTGGCAACACCACCAAGTAAACTCAACTATGTAAGTCTCCAGTTTCTTAATAGGTGTGTGTCTACACTAATTATTTTTAATTAATTTATATTATAATAATATATATATAATATATATGTATATATATATAATATACCAACTAACAAATTGATAACAACAAAATATTGTACGAACAATGTAAAAAGGAAAAGAACAGCACATTCAGCTATTTTCCTATTAACCACTTTTTCTTCACAAATCATCCGCTCCGACTCCCTACTGGCTTTTCCGCAGTTTTCGGCGACCGCACCAGTCTTGGTGCACGCTTAAAAGGGTCAGCTTCGACAGTTTTGCCATCTTCACTCGGTATCGGTGTCTTCTTGGGCGGCTCAGCTCCAGGTATCTTGTTACCACCATCGCAAGGACTTTGAGTACCACTGCTCATGGTGATGCCATCTATATTGCTGCTATTGTTTTTGTTGTTTCTCAATTTGTTCTCCATTTACTTTCTGTACCAGCGCATCGTGTGTAGGGGGGCGGGCCGAAATAGACAGGAGCGGGTATACCCTCGGGGACAATGCCCCTACCCCAGTTCCCTGAGGCCTGTCCTTCGCTTTACCGGTTCCGGAAAACACGGACGAACCGGCGCTCGCCCGGAGCAACGCAGGCTACAACTCCTGCGTCCAATACACACTTCCTGACTAAGGCCCGAAGGGGCTGGTTACTGATACCCACCGCGGCTAACACCTCGGCAGAGGAAGCTCACATCACCCTCATCCTCCCAACAGCAGAGAAAGCTGTTGAGGTTCTGATGGACTCCCAGTGCGCCGCGGAGTATACCGGTCGATTTAACAGCCGCACCTAACATGGTGTACAGACGCTGACCAGGAAGCCGTCCATTATGGAAACCGTCGCGCCTGGGTTTTTTTATAACTCATCATGCCCATGCATGATGAGGGGGACACATAATTCAAAGAGGCGGTGTCGGCTCGCCACTGTCACAGGAATTTCATAGGACTCGCTGGCTTTTATACCGCCTCCTCCATTCCTGCCGCTCATCGTCGGGGATTGCTTATTCGTTTAAACTTATCTCGCAATTAACCTGCTACTACAGGCCGTCCGGCTATCCGCGACCTGCCGACCCCCCCGGTAGCTTAGAGCCCAGCTATAGTACCCGATCCCGTAGGATCAGACCGGGATATATATATATGTGTGTGTGTGTGTGTGTGTGTGTGTATGTGTGTGTATGTATGATATGATATTAGGTTGTAGCTAAATGGTTGACTCATATGTTGAATCGCTTAGCGTAGCTTATCAGCTATGCGAGCTATACGCTCGGTATAGTAGTTAACGCAAACAGTTATTGAAAAGTTAATGTAAACATTTATCAAGAATACGTTAAAACAAAATAAAATCAAAAGTGCAAAACTGCAATTTGGCAATAATTTAAAAAGAAATTATAAAGTTTATTGCACCTGAAAATAATGCAACCTGAGCATTAAATGCATCCGCTTGCATTGTCTTGTTTTAGCATTTCTTGGGAAATGAGGGCAATAACTGAAAATCAATAATCATGCCACTTTTAGAATTAAGCAGAAAATAAAATATAAGAAACAAGAAATGTAAAATAGTTGAAGTTTGGTTTTGACTTCAATAAAGCGCGGACACGTCCGCTTAAACAAAATAAGAAAATTGTTTTTTTTTTTATTTTCCGACAAAGGAAAATAATAACTGGCGCCCGAGCAAATTAAGAACGGGTATCCTTTAGTAACAAAAGTCCTGAAGTAGTATAGTTACAAAGGAATAAAAAATAACTAAGTCTACCGCGCATTCGTTCTTAAGTTCGCCGTGTAGTCAACGTTAAGCCCGAATAAAGTGTATCCATCGAAACAAAGAAGTAGTGCGATTTCAAAGAACGGTGCATAACTAATTAAAGTTATAGTGTTGCTCTGTTAAAAATAAAACTTATTGAAAGAACTTCACAGCAAACATATAAAATATAAAGCGATACAAAGGTGTAAACATAAACTATAAGTTGTGAAATTAAATTAAGAAATAAAAAATTAATAAAAAATTAAATTAAACTTTAAACTGTGGAATTAAACCTAGAATTAAAAATTAATAAATAATTAAATTAAACTAGAAACTGTGGGGTTACATTGAAATAAAATTTAATAAAAAATTAAAAAAGAAAAGAAGTAGAGTTGGCGAAAATTAAGCATCCAAGTAAAAGTGAGAAACATCCGAGTAAATAGTGGAAAGCATCCAAATAAAAGTGAGAAACATCCGAGTGAATAGTGGAAAGCATCCAAATAAAAGTGGGAAACATCCGAGCGAATAGTGGAAAACATCCGAGTAGAAAAATTAAAGGAAACAACCTGATAGACAACGGTCCCCAAGTAGCAGCAGCAAACGGGAGGCATTACGTGCCAGCCGGCTATCAACTCTAACAAATTTCCAGAAGAACCAAGGTAGAAAATAAATAGATAAAAATTTAAAATATTGTATGTATTTATTTACTTATATAAAGAAACAAGCCTTAGAAAAATATATTTAGTTAAATTATAGCCTAACTTGAAAAAATTTAAATAATTGCCACAATACTAAAAGAATTTTGGGTTATACGAAGAAGCAAATTTGAAAAAAAAACTTTTGGCAAATTAAAGCTTAATTTAAATCATTGTCGAAATACAAATATAACACGGCACAAATTTTAGAATTTAAACATGTCGAATCCTGAAAATTTGATACGACCTCCTGTCCTTCCTTAAGGCAGTAACCGTGCACCTAATGCACAAATCAGTTTAGACGAACTAAACACATTAATTTCTAACATAGCGACAGAGGTATTTACACGACACGGTCCACAAATAATACAAGCAACCCTTAACCCTAACTCAGGACAGAACATAGTCAATGACCAGGTAATAGACGAACAGTATAGGAATAATTTGGGAGATCTTGATAAGATTCCCGACATTGTGAAGTGCTTACGCGAATTTTCCGGAGGCCAAGGTGAATTCAACTCTTGGAGGAAAAGCGTAGAACGTGTTCTGCAAATATACGGGAACACGAAAGGTACACCCAAATACTATGGTATACTAAATACTATCAGAAATAAAATAGTGGGAGAAGCTGATATAGCACTGGAATCATACAATACTCCCCTAGGTGCCTATCATTGCACTATGCTGACAAGAGAGACCTAGCGACTCTCGAATATCAGATGACTTCGTTAATACAGGGTAGGTCCTCAGTGCAAGATTTCTACCAGAGAGTCTACAAGCATTTATCGTTAATATTAAACAAGTTAGGATGCCTAAATGCATCAAACGAATCCGTATACTTACTGACTTAAACTTATAGGGATAAAGCCCTTGACACTTTTGTACGGGGATTAAATGGCGATCTTCCGAAGCTCCTTGGTATGAGAGAGCCGGTAGATCTCCCTTAAGCTCTGCATCTTTGTTTGAAGCTTGAGAACCAAACATACATATCGAGCAAATTACGCTCACGGCAGTAATCCTGGTAGAAGCCGAAATAGCCCCCAAGTGCAATCAACACGTAATCACCAGAATCTACATCAATTTCCTCGCAGCCCACAACTTCCTCCCCGTTCACGCCCAATGACATTCTTTCCCCAGCTTGCCTGTAATCCACAAACGCCTCGCGAAAATTTCCAATTTAGCAAGCCTCAACAAAGGCTTATACCGGATAAGCGCTATGATTTCCCACCACAACCGCCACCCAGGCCCCAAGGTCCTAGGCCACAACCTGCTCCAGATCCAATGGAGGTAGACGAAAGTCTACGCACAAGAAGAGTCGACTATATGAATAGACCAAGGCTAAGTTATGGACGAGAAAGACCTCCACCATCGATTCAGCAACCACAAAGGAAAATTGCACGAAATTTCCATAGAGACTCCGAGTATCAACAATACGAAGCAAATATCGAAAATTTGGATGACCAAGAAGATCAAACTTTAAACGACTACCTACACTCGACACAAGAGCCACCACAGCTCGACAGCCATAATATGGGCACTAAATTCATTCCGAAATTTCCTGTACGGATCAACAAAGGTATCCGTGTGTAATGCTTATTCTTATTACAAGATGCTTTGATCGTAGTTAGTCGTCTTTCATTGTTCGGTAAAGAATAAAGTCTGGCTTAGTTCTCGTGCACTCTTGCTTTCATTTACATATTTGTACACTTTACTCTTTAATTAGTTCTTATTCAGCAAAATAATCAACATATTTCTGGTTCTTCGATGCCGAATTGGCAAATCAGTGTTTCTAATTGTGTTAATAATAATAATTAAAAAGTACATATTCGCTTTAGAGACCGCATCAATTCTCAAGTTTATCTCTAAAGCAATCTACGTTGAATTCGGTTAACGGGATCTCATTGCAGTTATACGTGAGTCTCCATTGAATCGCGAGAATTATAACCTACAAATCGATAGCGTCATTACTTAGCATAGACGCAAACCATTCAATTCAAATTAGTACAGCGATTAGGAGATAGGTTAATTGATATTTAGAACTGTTCTCATTGATGATTGGGAACACATCGAAAATAATTTGTTGTTTGAAGCTATAGAAATTGATAGATAACGTAACACACAATGGCGACAAACAATGTCAAGGTAAGAGATTCTGCTAGAGCGGCAATTCGACGATATTTGCAAGCCAGTCGAGACGGAGACCAATTGCAAGATTCAGAAACAATTGAAGCTCACTTGGGGCTACTATATGAGCAATGGGAACGTTTTTCCAAAGCTCAAGAGGCAGTTGAAATATCGTGTGGTACAGAGACCATAGAGACGGAAGGAGAAGCTCGGGTGCAAACAGAGGAATGGTACCTGGCCGCCAAAGTAAATTTTAGTCGTTTACTAAAGACTGTAGCTCAAATAGACATGACTGCTACTACTGCAACACCAATTAATGCCGACATAAAGTTACCAAAAATGGAGCTCCCAACTTTCTCTGGTGATCCAATCGAATGGATAAGCTTTCACGACGCATTCCAGGCACTGGTATGTGCCAATACAAACTTATCCAATGCTCAGAAGTTGCATTATCTACGAGGTTGCTTAAGAGACGAAGCATTGCAAGTAATTAGCAATTTCATGATCTCTTATGCGAATTATATGGAAGCCTGGTCATTGCTTCAATCTCGCTATTCAGCGATACTTGTTATTGTAGACCACCACATACAGGCATTAACTAATATACCGAGGGCTGCCAAAGATACCGCGATTTGCATCAAACAAGTTATTGACGCAGCACTACAGCACATAAGGGCGTTACGTGCGCTTGGTAGACCAGTACAGTTTTGGGATGATTGGTTAGTGCATATAGTCGTTTCGAAAATTGCCATCGATACTAGGAAGCAATGGGAATTGTCACTAATAAGTGATGTTTTGCCGTCATTCGAAGAGCTTCATAAATTTTTGGAAACACGTTGCCGTTCACTGGAAATGCTGGATGTAGGTCCCTCAGTTAGTACCAGCAACAACAGAAACTCGTTTGGGGCGTCATGTAAAGGCAGAACGCAAACGTTTCACGCGGTCAATGACGCGTCTACACATTCATCAACAGAATCGATTGGTCGAAAGTTATGTTTGTTGTGCAGTGGCGACCATAAGATTTATGGGTGTCCAGATTTCTTGAAGCTAACTTCAGTTGAGCGAAAGAACGTCATCAAGCAAAAGGGTGCTTGTTTGAATTGTTTGAGCAAAGGCCATTATATAGTCAAATGTGGTAGTTCCTCATCGTGTCGCATCTGTCGATCTCGTCATCATACCCTTCTGCATTGTAACAGCTACGCTACCGCATCAGAAGTCCGCAATGGTACAGCAGGCACATCATCAAATGCCAACTATCTGGCTGCAAGATCCAACGTTTCTACCGTACATACAGGTATAACCCAGCCTGTAAATGGAGAAGCTATTCTCCTAGCTACTGTCCTAATCAGAGTTAAAGACAGCACTGGAAGGTGGCAGACCCTCCGAGCACTATTCGACAATGGCTCGCATGCTTCTTTCATCACTGAATCGTGCATTCAGCGCCTGGGGTTGCCACGCAGATCATCTGCAATCTCGGTGACTGGAATTGGCGGTTCACATTCCGGCCGTGCCAGAGGAGAAGTTTCTATAACGGTCTATCCTCCGGTTTCAAGCCAACATCTGCTAATCGACGCATTAATCTTATCGAAAATCACGAATGAATTACCTACAAGAACGATTTGAAAAGCGAATTGGCCACACTTGCGCAATCTTACGTTAGCCGATCCACAGTGGTCTACATCAGGTCCAATTGACTTGCTCTTAGGCATGAATCAAATGGACAAGTTGCTCCTTACGGAGGTACGTAAAGGTGAACCCGGAATGCCAATGGCCCAGAGTACTGTGTTTGGCTGGGTATTATTTCGAAGGGTCGCATATATTTCAAGACCGGTGGATACGGTACAAAGTTTTCATTGCGAGGTCGATTTGGTAAGGGCTGTCAGCAGACTTTGGGAGTTAGATGAAGTCAAGCCACGTAAATTTCTCACGGCTGAAGAGGCATATTGCGAAGAACATTTCAAAAGTACTCATGCACGTGGTGTTGATGGTCGCTTTATCGTGCATTTAAAGAATCAGTACCCTTAGGTGAAACAAGAAATGCAGCGGTACGCTCTCTGCTAAGAATGGAGAGGCGCTTTGAACACGACGAATCGCTGCGACAACATTATACGAACTTCATGCGTGAATTGCTTCAGATGGGTCACATGGAGCCGGTCTACGACGACCCCGATCAAAACATGCTACTTGCCGCACCACGCTGTTATTAAGGAGTCTAGTTGCACCACCAAGGTACGAGTGGTATTCAATGCATCGACGAAATCGTCCACGGGTTACTCTCTCAACGACGCACTGATGGTTGGACCTCAACTGCAACAGGAATTATTCACCATACTAACACGATTTCGAACGCATCGCTTCGCTATGACTGCGGACGTCGAAAAAATGTATCGCCAGGTCGCGGTAGCTAAACAACACACCGATTATCAGAGAAAAGTATGGCGCGAACATCCGACAGATCCACTACAAGATTTTCGCTTGTTAAGAGTTACATACGGCGTATCATCAGCCTCATTCTTGGCCGTCAGATCACTTCAACAAATAGCTAGAGAGAACAGTGTGACTCACAACGCAGCCGCAAAGGTCATACCCAACGACTTCTATATGGACGACTTGCTCACTGGCTCATCATCTGCAAGGTCGTTGCAGCTGTTACAAAGAGATGTGTCAGGGGTGCTACACTCCGGTGGCTTTCAATTGCGAAAATGGGCCACGAATTGTAAAACACTATCCGAAAGTTTGCCACATACGTCGCCAGAGGTATCACATTATTTAGCCAACGATCAGCAAGTTTATACGTTGGGCCTCCTTTGGAACACAGACAGCGATTTCCTAACATTCAAGGTAAATCTAAAACCTATCCCCAAATTGCTATCCAAAAGGGCATTTTTAGCAGACGTTTGCACTTTGTATGACCCGCTTGGCTTACTAGCGCCGTGCACTATCAAAGCCAAAATGTTGTTTCAACAAGTCTGGAGCGCTAACGTAGACTGGGACGATCCAGTTCCAGAAGACATCATGAATCGATGGCTCCTACGCTTCTGAGAAGGCCTACGCCGCTGCTTTATACGCTCGTACGTTATATTCCGATAGTACAGCGACTATTGCCTTGGTCGCTGCACGCGCTAAAGTCTCACCACTCAAGGTCACAACTCTTCCACGTCTAGAGTTATGCGCTGCTCAACTCGGTGCAAAGCTCACGACCCACGTGATGTCCAGTATGCAGAATCAAACCTATCCAGTCTATGCTTGGACTGACTCTACGGTTACGCTGGCATGGTTGCAGGGTCATCCTAGTCGATGGTCTACATTCGTTGCAAACCGTGTAGCTTACATCCAAGACACCATATCGGCAGATCACTGGGGCCATGTGCGCTCTGAGTGCAATCCTGCAGATTGTGCATCGAGAGGCGTCAACCCTGCAGATCTTCATCAACATTGCTTATGGTGGTCTGGTCCACGATGGTTGTTGGACACAGAAGATAACTGGAAGCAGAGTAGAGAGTTTGTCCATAACACAGATATAGAGCTTCGAAAGAGAGAAACAACAGTCAATCTAGCACAACCAGTCGAATTCTGGGGATTGCTCACAAAGTACTCGTCATATTGCAAACTAAAGCGGATAACATCATATGTGCTCCGATTCATTAACAACGTTAGAGCTAAATCACAAAGTGAAAGATGCTATGGACCGTTGCTTTACCGAGACGTCGCAGAAGCTGAGCTGGCATTAGTCAGGTATATACAACGTGACACATTTTCTAAGGAGATATCTCATTGCAGGTTGAATAAGCCTATACCTCTACGAAGTAGCTTGTTAAGATTGCAGCCTTTTCTGGACGAAGTCGGAATACTACGGGTGGGTGGTCGAATAAAACATGCACCGATATCATCCGATGCACGCCACGGCATCATTCTACCGAAGAATTCTCATCTTGCTAAGCTTATAATCCCCGATATCCATAGGTTTACATTGCACGGTGGTCCGCAGATGATGAAGACGGTGTTGCAACGCCGCTTTTGGGTCATCGCTGCACGAAATTTAATCAGAAAGGTTTACCGCAACTGTGTACAATGCGTCCGGTTGAATAGGCAGCCATTGCAGCAAGTGATGGCAGACTTGCCACGTAACCGCTTAACTTATTCACGTTGTTTCTGGCGAAGTGCAGTCGATTTTGCTGGTCCTTACCCCTTTAAGTTTTCAGTTGGTAGAGGGGCAAAATCCATCAAGGGGTACAAGTCGCTTCCTGATCCTAATAGTGATGAATTTAAGGGGTCGCTGCATGCACGTTGGCAGATCATCTCTGCAATGAGGCAGCATTTTTGGCGTCGTTGGCGTAATGAATATATTACCAGCCTGCAGAAGCGTTCCAAATGGATTCGACCGTCACCTAACCTGCAACCCAATGATATCGTGATTATCGCTGATGAACGGTTACCTCCTACTAAGTGGAAAATGGCTAAGGTTCAAAGATGTAATCCCGGCCCTGATGGTCGAGTTCGTGTGGCTCTCTTGAAGACAGCAGCCGGCGAATGTCTACGCCCTGTCGTAAAACTTTGTCGTCTTCCCACGAAGGACGAAATGCATTCGATTTAAGACTATACTGGGTTCATTCTGAGTTCATATCTTTACGCTATTCACATCTAGATCTGTATTCATATCTATTGTATATCTGTATTCATATATATTGTATATCTGTATTTATATCTATTGTATACCTGTATTCATATCGATACATGTCTATTCATATCTAAATCTTTGTATTCATATTTGCATCTTGTATTCATGAAATATGATAACGTATATCTATATCCAGATCAATTAATGTTGAACTCTGTATATACTTAGTTCAAGGCCGGCGGTATGTTGCCGTGTGTAATGCTTATTCTTATTACAAGATGCTTTGATCGTAGTTAGTCGTCTTTCATAGTTCGGTAAAGAATAAAGTCTGGTTTAGTTCTCGTGCACTCTTGCTTTCATTTACATATTTGTAAACTTTACTCTTTAATTAGTTCTTATTCAGCAAAATAATCAACACCCTCATTTATGCTTTGAGTAACAAGAACAATAACAGCAAAATGAAACGCTGGAAAGCTATCCTTGAAGAATACAACTACGAACTCCTATACAAACCAGGTAAAGCTAACTTTGTCGCTGATGCTCTCTCGAGAATACCACAAGAAACTGATATCCACACACTCTCTATAGCAACTAATAGCGCAGAAAGCTCTTCTCACAATTTGATATATCACGTCGACGTTCCCATAAATGCATTCAAAAACCAAATCTTTCTCAATATCGGTCCTATATCCGACTACAAATTCGAAATTGTTTTCCCCACCTATCACAGGCATACAATAACCCAAACCGAATTTAATACGGATAATTTAGTACAAATTTTAAAAAAATATCTCTACCCATCAATCATAAATTGTATTAAAACATGCGAATCAACTACAGGAATGATACAAGAAATATTTCTAGATCATTTCCGAAACTATAAAATTAGATTTTCCAACATACAGGTACGAGATGTTAAAAGCGAACAAGAGCAAGAAGAAATTATCCTAAAAGTACATAAGCGCGCCCACAGAAGCGCAAGGGAAAATAAATTACAAATTCTTGAAAATAGCTATTTTCCCGCAATGACAAGAAAAATTAAAAGCATCATTAAAAAATGCGTTGTATGCAAAGAAAATAAATATGATCGGCATCCAATGAAACCACAAATCCAAGCCACACCTATTCCGCAGTTCCCAGGACAGATTGTCCACCTGGATATATTTTTAGTCGGAAAGGAGCTGGTTCTCACAGCAATTGATAAATTCTCGAAGTATACTATAGCAAAACCTATACAATCCAAAGCTGCTGAATACATAAGGCAACCACTACGGGATATTCTTTATGCATTTATGCCCGAGACCCTCGTGATGGATAATGAGAAGTCCTTCAGCTCAGAATCCATAAAATTTATGATTGAGAATGAATTCGGAATAAGAATTTTTCGAACAGCCCCCAATACCAGTTGTTCTAATGGTCAAATAGAAAGATTTCATTCAACCTTACAAGAAATTATGTCTTGTTTAAAAACCGAAAAGATACACCGGTCATTTCAAGAACTTTTGGATAGATCTGTAAACGAATATAACCAATCGGTTCATACGGTCACAAGAAAAAAACCTATAGATGCATTTTTTGGCAGACGGGTTAGCACCAAACCCGAACTGCTTGCGAAAGATAGGGAAGAAACCGTTAAAAAACTCGTAGAAAAACAGAAAAATGATCTTTCATACCATAATACAAATAGAACACCACCAAAAAAATATGCAGAGGGAGACGTAATTTTCGTAAGAATAAATAAAAGACTAGGAAACAAATTATCGGCTAAATACAAAAAAGAAATAGTGGCACAAGATTTCAATACAACAGTTACTACCGGCCTCTGAGGAATGAGTGGTATGATCAGGAGTGTCGCGACGCTACCGCAGAGAAAGACGCCGCCTACAGAAAAATCCTCAGTGCAGGCGCAACGCGAGCTGTTAAGGAGCGGTATAGAGAGAAAAGGAGTGCAGAGAGACGTCTTTTCAGGCGCAAGAAGAGGGAGTTGGAAAGACGCGAGTGTGAGGAAATAAAGATGTGTACCGACAAGAATGAGACTCGAGAATTCTTTGAAAAGATCAAGCGCCTGAGTGCAGGTTTAAATCCCGGAGCCTCTTCTTGTCGTGATGGAAATGGGAATCTGGTTACAGATGTCCAGAACACTTCTCCACGTTACTGAATGGCGATGCTACGAACAATTCCGCCAGTGGAGGAGATTGCCCGATAACCCCGATTACAGATGATGGTGTTGATGTTCCACCACCCGACTATGACGAGGTTGAAACGGCCATTTTAAGGCTGAAGAACAACAAAGCTGCAGGTGCTGATGGCCTGCCTGCCGAGTTGTTTAAGACCGGAGGCGATGAGCTGCTCACCCGCATGCACCAGCTCATAAGCAGAATATGGTCGGATGAAAGCATGCCTGTTGATTGGAGGCTCAGTGTTCTCTGTCCTGTACATAAAAAAGGAGACCCCACAATTTGCGCCAACTACCGTGGAATAAGTCTCCTGAGTATCGCATACAAGGTTCTATCGAGCGTACTGTGTGAAAGGTTGAAGCCTATGCTCAGCAACCTGATTGGACCATATCAGTGTGGCTTCAGACCTGGTAAATCCACCATCGACCAGATTTTCACACTGTGCCAAATCCTGGAGAAGACCCAAGAAAAACAGATCGACACACATCACCTATTTGTTGATTATAAAGCCGCTTTCGACAGTCCGGTAAGGGATTACCTCTACGCAGCAATGTCTGAGTTCGGTATTCCTGCAAAGCTCATTCGACTTTGTAGAATGACACTGCATAACTCCCGTTGTGCAGTGAAAATTGGGAAGGACCTCTCCACACCGTTTAATACCGAACGGGGTTTCAGACAAGGTGATTCGTTATCGTGCGACTTCTTCAATCTTATTATGGAGAAAATAATACGAGCTGCTGATCTACGACATAATGGCACTATCTTCAACAAAAGTGTCATGCTGTTAGCGTATGCCGACGATATTGACATAATCGGCATGAACACGCGAGCAGTCAGTGCAGCATTCTCAGAGTTGGAAAGAGAGTCGCGTCGGATGGGTCTCACGGTGAACGAGGGCAAGACGAAGTATCTAGTGTCAACAAACAAAGAGTCCCGGCGTCTTGGACAGCACGTCACTGTTGACAACTACGCTTTTGAAGTAGTAAGGGACTTTGTCTATCTTGGAACCAGCATTAACAGCAGTAATGACGTCAGCTTGGAGATCATGCGTAGGATAACTCTTGCTAACAGGTGTTACTTTGGGCTGAGTAATCAATTGAGAAGTCGAGCCCTCTCTCGAAGAACGAAAACTACACTCTACAAGTTTCTCATCATGCCTGTCCTACCATATGGCGCTGAAGCCTGGAAAATTTCCACCTCGGATGAGCGAATGCTTGGAGTTTTCGAGAGAAAAGTCCTACGCAGGATCTTTGGACCTATTTGCGTTGGTGGCGAGTACCGAATAAGGTACAACCATGAGCTGTACGAACTGTATGCCGATTTTGACATAGTAAAGCGCATCAAAATCCAGCGGCTGCACTGGCTAGGTCATGTCGAGCGAATGAAAGAACACGCTCCAGCTAAGAAGGTGTTATATTCGGAACCCGCTGGAGGACGACGCAGAAGAGGAAGACCAAACCTCCGGTGGAGAGACCAAGTACTGGAGAACCTGACGGCGCTTGGAATTTCTAACTGGCGCCAGCTAGCGAAGAACAGAGATGGCTGGCGAAGCATGTTATTTTCGGCCTAAATCGATATTCGGTTGTTACGGCCACATAAGTAAGTAAGTAAGTAATAACTAAGTCAAAAAGAGTGGTTCATAAAAACAACATTAAGCAATCTTAAAAATCTAAAATATACATTGCAAAAGAAAAGGAAAAAAATCAAGATAAATTTTTTTTTAGGACAATATGGAACTCCTACTTACAATTTTTATGTGGATACTAATGACGAAAGCACAACAATTGGACCTGACTAACAATAATGGCTACATACCTATCAAAACAAGCGAACAGAAGACTACCAGCTACTACGATAAGGGTTTTCACTTCATAAACTTGACTGCATATAAGGAGACGATGTTGTTGATCTCCGAAAACATAAGAACGCTAAATGCCACCACTTTTGAAGATAAACAACTTATTAGTACAATAAATAAAAACTTTTTATTACTCAGCACACGAATAAGTAACCTTCATATAAATTCTAAATCCAAAAGAGGACTTTTTAACATCATCAAAACACTAACATCAAAATACTAACAAGTAAGACTATGAATACACATGTAATTAGTCTAAGCACAGATGTGGTAATTGTAATTCTTTTTTTTATAACATTTGTAATAATTTTAAAGCTTAAGCGGAAATGGTATATATTGGAAAAACCACAAATAATCACGGGTTATATCCCAAATGTAAAAAATGGAACATTTTTGCAAATTTCTACTCCTTAAACTAATAAATAATCGATTGCGGACAATCGACTTAAGAGGGGAAGAGTTAACGCAAACAGTTATTGAAAAGTTAATGTAAACATTTATCAAGAATATGTTAAAACAAAATAAAATCAAAAGTGCAAAACTGCAATTTGGCAATAATTTAAAAAGAAATTATAAAGTTTATTGCACCTGAAAATAATGCAACCTGAGCATTAAATGCATCCGCTTGCATTGTCTTGTTTTAGCATTCCTTGGGAAATGAGGGCAATAACTGAAAATCAATAATCATGCCACTTTTAGAATTAAGCAGAAAATAAAATATAAGAAACAAGAAAATGTAAAATAGTTTAAGTTTGGTTTTGACTTCAATAAAGCGCGGACACGCCGTCCGCTTAAACAAAATAAGAAAATAGTTTTTTTTTTATTTTCCGACAAAGGAAAATAATAACTTAGTAAATGCATGTACATGCGTTTGTGTATGGCTATAGCTTGTAGCTACATAGGCTACATATACCTTTTGTTGCGGTAGGTTATTCATATATATTTATTTTTTCATAATTGATGTTGAAGAGGTTAATGTATACAAATTATATTTGAATTACTTGTTTGCAATTGGCTCATATGTTGAATCGCTTTGGATAGCTTATCAGCTATGCGAGCTATGCGGTCAGTATAATAAATGCATGTACATGCGTGTACATATGGTTATAGCTTGTAGCTACATAGGCTTCATATATATTAGACTATTTATAGCGTAATATATATTGTAACGAGTATCGATAGTTGATTACTCATCACTATTGTGACTGACACTATTGGCAGCATCGAAACGAATGTCAACAAAAAGAAATGAGCGATAACCAGAACAAGCCAACGAGAAAGGAAGAGAAGAATCTCGATAAAGGAAGATTCTGGGGTGTTGCCAACAGAGTATAAATAGAGCCAGTGTTGAGGAGGAAAATCAATCTAATTCCGAACGTGATTGCGAAAACATTGATACAGAGGCAAAAGTTGCAAGTACATTTAAGTGTTATAGTAAATAGTTGATTGTAAACAGAGTTGATTGTAAATAGAGATTATTAAATAAATTGTTGCTGTATATAGTTGTATAAAATAAGTGTTGCAGTTATTATTAACAGAATCCAGTGATCGAACAAGGTAATTCAAATAGAATTAAACGTTCACAGAATAAAAACGTAACAATTGGTGTCAGAAGTGGGATTCTGTAAAGATGGTGAAAATTGACCAACTAAAAGTGGACCAGCTTAAAAAGCTGTTGGTAGAGATGAATCTATCGTCATCAGGTGCAAAGGCGGAACTACTGGTGAGGCTGAGGCAAGCTATGGAGGCTAAGGGAATTAACGTAGAAGAACATGAGTTCTTCGAGGAAGCCGATATACAAGCAGTCGTACACGCTGAGGAAGAAAGCAAGATAGATTCGAGTGGTCAACTAATGGAACTCATGAAATCCATGATGCAACAACAGCAGCAGCAACTGCAAGGAATTAATGCGAAGTTACAAGAAAATGCGTCTCGCATTGACTCCAAGTTTCAAGAACATTCGGTACGTCAAGAAAACGCTATGGGAGAGTTCCAGAAAACAATTGACTCCAAGTTTCAAGAACATTCGGTACGTCAAGAAAACGCTATGGGAGAGTTCCAGAAAACAATTGACTCCAAGTTTCAAGAACATTCGGCTGAATTGCGTATGGAAATTCAAGAAGGTTCGGCTCGACAAGAACACGTCATCGAAAATCTACAAAAAGGAATTGAACTTAGATTTCAGGAAATTTCCGGAACCATTAATGAAAAGGTCACGGATTTAAAGGAACATGTAGATGACTTGGAAGATAAGTTCGAGAAATTACAGCACGAACTCAATCAACTAAAAATAAATGGACCAGCCACATCAGTGATTAGAGATTCAAGTACAATCAAATTAAAGCCACCAATATTTGACGGAAGCACGCCATTCAATATCTTCAAGCTTCAATTCGAGACAACAGCTTCGAAGAATCAATGGGATGACAGCGACAAGACTGCTGCTTTAATAGTCGCATTAAAAGGTAATGCTTCCGAGGTGTTACAGATGATTCCAGAGAAAGATCGTGGTAGCTATCAGTCACTGATGGACACACTACAGCGAAAATATGGAAATGAATACAAGAGTCAATTACATCGAGTTGAATTGAGATCGCGAGTGCAACGGAGTAATGAGAGCCTTCAGGAATTCGCTTCCGATATTGAGCGCTTATGTCATCTAGCGTTCTCCGGTAATTCGGAAGAGTTCGTCGAAAAAATAAAAATAGAGGCATTCATAGATGGCATACGTGATGGAGAGACAAAGCGTGCCCTAGTCATGTCACCAAGGAATACTTATGCCGAAACAGTCAGTAGTGCTTTGACGTATGAAGCCGCCAGCTTAATGTGTCGACCAGTGCCAGGAGTACGCAAACTAGAGGGGAAAACATCACATCTGGTTGAAGCAGTGCGTCAGGCATTCAAATCAGTAGTTCAGTCTGAAGCAAGAGCAGGTCGAGGCGAAAACAAATTTAATGGTAAGTGCTTCATTTGCGACAAACGAGGGCATATAGCGCGTGATTGCAATCAATCGAATATGAAGCCTAAAGGTAGAACAAGGAATCAACGCAAAAATAAATTTACCGGTAAGTGCTTCATATACCATCGAAGAGGACACATGGCGCGTAATTGTCGGCTACGACGCAAGCAACAAAGATCGAATTCACCAGGACAACGAAAGGAAGATCATGATGTCATTCATCGTGGTAAAGCTGTTACTCCATATCATCGTACTTGCACCGTAGATAGTAAACATTGTTCTCGGGTAGGAAGCCAAAATCACATTGTTAACCTACAACTTACGAATGTATTATCGGAAGAGTCATGGACAACCGAACGAGTTCAAGAAGATCAACGGAACGACCCAGATCTCGTAAAGATTATGGAATACAAGGAGCAGGGCATACGTCCAGATTGGCAAGAAATGGCTAATGAGAGTCCAATAGCAAAGGCATACTGGGCGCAGTGGCAAAGCCTGCACTTACGAGACGGATGTTTATTCCGAGCATGGGAAAGTGAGGATGGAAAAATCACTAATGATCTTCTAGTGGTACCCAAGGCGAGAATAAATGAAGTGATAGCTGAGTATCACAATGCCTCCAGTGGAGGGCATTTGGGAATCACCAAAACCGTCGAGAAAATAAAGAACCGATTTTATTGGGTTGGATGTCATGACCATGTCGCTGATTGGATTCGGAAATGTAAGCAATGTACAATGGCCAAAGGTCCCACTAAGAAAAGTCGAGGTAAGATTCACCAATACACCGTGGGTGCTCCATTTGAGCGAATTGCTATGGACATAGCTGGGCCATTTCCAATAAGCAACGCAGGAAACAAGTATGTTCTGGTGGTTATAGATTACTTCAGTAAATGGCCTGAAGTATACCCCATTCCAAATCAGGAAGCTAGTACAGTTGCGGATGTATTCGTCAACCAATGGGTTACTCGTTTTGGTGTACCGATGGAGTTACACTCAGACCAAGGTCGAAATTTCGAATCAGTTGTATTCCAAGAGATATGCCGTATGCTGGGTATATACAAAACTCGTACAACACCTTTGCATCCACAATCTGATGGCATGGTAGAACGATTTAACCGTACCTTGGAGGAATATTTGAGAAAAGTCGTAGATAAATACCAAAGAGACTGGGATGTACATATACCAATGTTCCTCATGGCATATCGATGCGCACAACATGATACGACGGCTACTACACCGGCAATGGCAATTTTTGGAAACGAGTTAAGACTGCCAGCTGATTTAAAATTTGGAGTCGTAACACCAACGAGATCAACCGAAGGTAATTATACTAGCGAAAAGCGGGAACAGTTGGATGAAGTACATCGGTTCATCAGAGAGCGGTCGCAGATGATAAGCGATAAGATGAAGGCCAGGTATGACTTGAAAGCAAATTCAAAAGGGTTCTATGAAGGAGAGCTTGTAATGCTTCATAATCCACAACGAAAGAAAGGCCTGTCCCCTAAACTACAGACTCATTGGGAAGGACCATATGAGATTATAGCAAAGATAAATGACGTAGTGTATCGTATTCAACGTGCCTGGAATAAAAGAGCAAAGTTTAAAGTAGTGCACTTAGAGCGACTTGCGCCATATCGAGGGGAAGTAGAAAAACTTGTTCGGGACGAACAAGGTTAAGAGGAGGGCAGTGTAACGAGTATCGATAGTTGATTACTCATCACTATTGTGACTGACACTATTGGCAGCATCGAAACGAATGTCAACAAAAAGAAATGAGCGATAACCAGAACAAGCCAACGAGAAAGGAAGAGAAGAATCTCGATAAAGGAAGATTCTGGGGTGTTGCCAACAGAGTATAAATAGAGCCAGTGTTGAGGAGGAAAATCAATCTAATTCCGAACGTGATTGCGAAAACATTGATACAGAGGCAAAAGTTGCAAGTACATTTAAGTGTTATAGTAAATAGTTGATTGTAAACAGAGTTGATTGTAAATAGAGATTATTAAATAAATTGTTGCTGTATATAGTTGTATAAAATAAGTGTTGCAGTTATTATTAACAGAATCCAGTGATCGAACAAGGTAATTCAAATAGAATTAAACGTTCACAGAATAAAAACGTAACAATTGGTGTCAGAAGTGGGATTCTGTAAAGATGGTGAAAATTGACCAACTAAAAGTGGACCAGCTTAAAAAGCTGTTGGTAGAGATGAATCTATCGTCATCAGGTGCAAAGGCGGAACTACTGGTGAGGCTGAGGCAAGCTATGGAGGCTAAGGGAATTAACGTAGAAGAACATGAGTTCTTCGAGGAAGCCGATATACAAGCAGTCGTACACGCTGAGGAAGAAAGCAAGATAGATTCGAGTGGTCAACTAATGGAACTCATGAAATCCATGATGCAACAACAGCAGCAGCAACTGCAAGGAATTAATGCGAAGTTACAAGAAAATGCGTCTCGCATTGACTCCAAGTTTCAAGAACATTCGGTACGTCAAGAAAACGCTATGGGAGAGTTCCAGAAAACAATTGACTCCAAGTTTCAAGAACATTCGGTACGTCAAGAAAACGCTATGGGAGAGTTCCAGAAAACAATTGACTCCAAGTTTCAAGAACATTCGGCTGAATTGCGTATGGAAATTCAAGAAGGTTCGGCTCGACAAGAACACGTCATCGAAAATCTACAAAAAGGAATTGAACTTAGATTTCAGGAAATTTCCGGAACCATTAATGAAAAGGTCACGGATTTAAAGGAACATGTAGATGACTTGGAAGATAAGTTCGAGAAATTACAGCACGAACTCAATCAACTAAAAATAAATGGACCAGCCACATCAGTGATTAGAGATTCAAGTACAATCAAATTAAAGCCACCAATATTTGACGGAAGCACGCCATTCAATATCTTCAAGCTTCAATTCGAGACAACAGCTTCGAAGAATCAATGGGATGACAGCGACAAGACTGCTGCTTTAATAGTCGCATTAAAAGGTAATGCTTCCGAGGTGTTACAGATGATTCCAGAGAAAGATCGTGGTAGCTATCAGTCACTGATGGACACACTACAGCGAAAATATGGAAATGAATACAAGAGTCAATTACATCGAGTTGAATTGAGATCGCGAGTGCAACGGAGTAATGAGAGCCTTCAGGAATTCGCTTCCGATATTGAGCGCTTATGTCATCTAGCGTTCTCCGGTAATTCGGAAGAGTTCGTCGAAAAAATAAAAATAGAGGCATTCATAGATGGCATACGTGATGGAGAGACAAAGCGTGCCCTAGTCATGTCACCAAGGAATACTTATGCCGAAACAGTCAGTAGTGCTTTGACGTATGAAGCCGCCAGCTTAATGTGTCGACCAGTGCCAGGAGTACGCAAACTAGAGGGGAAAACATCACATCTGGTTGAAGCAGTGCGTCAGGCATTCAAATCAGTAGTTCAGTCTGAAGCAAGAGCAGGTCGAGGCGAAAACAAATTTAATGGTAAGTGCTTCATTTGCGACAAACGAGGGCATATAGCGCGTGATTGCAATCAATCGAATATGAAGCCTAAAGGTAGAACAAGGAATCAACGCAAAAATAAATTTACCGGTAAGTGCTTCATATACCATCGAAGAGGACACATGGCGCGTAATTGTCGGCTACGACGCAAGCAACAAAGATCGAATTCACCAGGACAACGAAAGGAAGATCGTGATGTCATTCATCGTGGTAAAGCTGTTACTCCATATCATCGTACTTGCACCGTAGATAGTAAACATTGTTCTCGGGTAGGAAGCCAAAATCACATTGTTAACCTACAACTTACGAATGTATTATCGGAAGAGTCATGGACAACCGAACGAGTTCAAGAAGATCAACGGAACGACCCAGATCTCGTAAAGATTATGGAATACAAGGAGCAGGGCATACGTCCAGATTGGCAAGAAATGGCTAATGAGAGTCCAATAGCAAAGGCATACTGGGCGCAGTGGCAAAGCCTGCACTTACGAGACGGATGTTTATTCCGAGCATGGGAAAGTGAGGATGGAAAAATCACTAATGATCTTCTAGTGGTACCCAAGGCGAGAATAAATGAAGTGATAGCTGAGTATCACAATGCCTCCAGTGGAGGGCATTTGGGAATCACCAAAACCGTCGAGAAAATAAAGAACCGATTTTATTGGGTTGGATGTCATGACCATGTCGCTGATTGGATTCGGAAATGTAAGCAATGTGCAATGGCCAAAGGTCCCACTAAGAAAAGTCGAGGTAAGATGCACCAATACACCGTGGGTGCTCCATTTGAGCGAATTGCTATGGACATAGCTGGGCCATTTCCAATAAGCAACGCAGGAAACAAGTATGTTCTGGTGGTTATAGATTACTTCAGTAAATGGCCTGAAGTATACCCCATTCCAAATCAGGAAGCTAGTACAGTTGCGGATGTATTCGTCAACCAATGGGTTACTCGTTTTGGTGTACCGATGGAGTTACACTCAGACCAAGGTCGAAATTTCGAATCAGTTGTATTCCAAGAGATATGCCGTATGCTGGGTATATACAAAACTCGTACAACACCTTTGCATCCACAATCTGATGGCATGGTAGAACGATTTAACCGTACCTTGGAGGAATATTTGAGAAAAGTCGTAGATAAATACCAAAGAGACTGGGATGTACATATACCAATGTTCCTCATGGCATATCGATGCGCACAACATGATACGACGGCTACTACACCGGCAATGGCAATTTTTGGAAACGAGTTAAGACTGCCAGCTGATTTAAAATTTGGAGTCGTAACACCAACGAGATCAACCGAAGGTAATTATACTAGCGAAAAGCGGGAACAGTTGGATGAAGTACATCGGTTCATCAGAGAGCGGTCGCAGATGATAAGCGATAAGATGAAGGCCAGGTATGACTTGAAAGCAAATTCAAAAGGGTTCTATGAAGGAGAGCTTGTAATGCTTCATAATCCACAACGAAAGAAAGGCCTGTCCCCTAAACTACAGACTCATTGGGAAGGACCATATGAGATTATAGCAAAGATAAATGACGTAGTGTATCGTATTCAACGTGCCTGGAATAAAAGAGCAAAGTTTAAAGTAGTGCACTTAGAGCGACTTGCGCCATATCGAGGGGAAGTAGAAAAACTTGTTCGGGACGAACAAGGTTAAGAGGAGGGCAGTGTAACGAGTATCGATAGTTGATTACTCATCACTATTGTGACTGACACTATTGGCAGCATCGAAACGAATGTCAACAAAAAGAAATGAGCGATAACCAGAACAAGCCAACGAGTAAGGAAGAGAAGAATCTCGATAAAGGAAGATTCTGGGGTGTTGCCAACAGAGTATAAATAGAGCCAGTGTTGAGGAGGAAAATCAATCTAATTCCGAACGTGATTGCGAAAACATTGATACAGAGGCAAAAGTTGCAAGTACATTTAAGTGTTATAGTAAATAGTTGATTGTAAATAGAGATTATTAAATAAATTGTTGCTGTATATAGTTGTATAAAATAAGTGTTGCAGTTATTATTAACAGAATCCAGTGATCGAACAAGGTAATTCAAATAGAATTAAACGTTCACAGAATAAAAACGTAACAATATGTAGCTAGCCTGATCACCAAAAAAGTTATACGAGTTTTATTGGGGGTGGGTAACATAATAATAATAATAATAATAATAATAATAATAATAGATTAGTGAAAGTGTTTTTACAAGCTTGATATATATATATATATATATATATATATATATATATATATATATATATATGTGTGTGTATATATGTGTATATATATATATATATATATATATATATATATATGTATAAATATATATATGTATATATATATATATATATATATATATATATATATATATATATATATATGTATATGTATATATATGTTGAGTTGTTTAGGTCATGCTCTACTGTTTTATTATTGGGATAGGTAATTGATAAAAACAAATGTCTTATTAATTATTTTTTTGCGAGCTTTCTTGCATAGTTTAACAGATGAGAATATCTAGTTAAACTATTAACTTCAAAGCGATTAGTACTATATTTTTCAAGATAGTTAGTAAAATGAGATTTATGAAGATATACACCCTGCTGAGTTTATTTGCTTTAATGTGACGAATGTTGGTTTTTAGGTGCTCAAGTTAAAGGTTTATCTGCATAAACACGGTCTTTCGCGTAGCCCCACAAAAAAAAGTCAAGCGGTGTCAAATCGCATGATCTTGGTGGCCACTTGATATCGCCACGACAAGAAATTACGCGGCCAGAAAATTTCTCTTGCAATAAAGCCATATTCGCTCGAGTTATGTGGTATGTGGCACCGTCTTGTTGAAACCACATATTCTCTAAGTCGTATTCTTCAATAGCAGGCAAAAAAAAGTCGGTTATCATATGACCATAACGCTCCGAATTGACGGTGACAGTCGTTCCATCGTCGTTTTCGAAGAAGTAAGGTCCAATCACACCTCCGGACCAAAGAGCGCACCAAGCAGTTACTTTTTGTGGATGTAGTGTCCTCTCTTCAATTACTTGAGGATTCTCAGAACCCCAAATACGACAATTTTGTTTGTTAACATACCCACCGAGTGAGAAATGTGCTTCGTCGCTGAAGAAAATTTTGTTCGAAAAATCGCCGTCCACCGCCTGTTGTTCAAGCACCCATTCGACGTATCTACGACGTTGTGATTGGTCAGCTGGCTTCAGTTGTTGTGTGAGCTGGATTTTATATGGATGTAGGTGTAGATCCAAATGCAAAATACTCCATAATGTGCCGTAAGACAGTCCTAATTCCTGAGAACGACGAGGAATCGACACATTCGGGTCTTCGGCAACACTTTCACTTACAGCAGCGATATTTTCGGTGGTACGAGCGAAACTATGATGCACAGGCCTTACAATATCTGTAACCGATCCAGTCTCTTCATAATTCTTCACAATTTTGCCAATTGCTTGCGTAGTTGGACGATTATGTAAACAATAATTCAAAGTGAGCGTCCTTTCTACAGACATTTTAAACTGCTTTATGATTCCGGTACATACATAACAATTCGATGTACCTATGATTCAAACTACGAGAAACGAAGTATGAGTATTCGATGTAGTGAATATCGTGAAGTTGTAACTGAACAGCTTATTGATGGTGAAGTTGCATTAGTTCGTTATTCTGATGAAAACTATAGATCAGATATTGAAATCTTAAATGTGCAACCTATTGAACATCTGTATACAATGTCAATATTCTAATTTAATTATATGATGCAAATATTCACAATCATTCATGTTCATTCATGAATTTTTTAATAATATAGCATGTAATATAATACTTGATGATAATAAAGAGTTTCAAAATATTTCTTTATTTTGTTTGTTTATTGTTTACACTCAGACTTCGTATGCTAATAATCGATACATTTTGTTTATATTATATTTTTAAACTTCACTGTTGTTTAAGCAAAAGTGTGAATAATTTTTTGATATAAATTGAGTATATCGATTTGAAGTTCTCATTAGACTTTGACATTTTACGTAGAGGACAATGGATTCTAATTTGGTAGTAATAGTAGTAATAGTAGCGGTGGTAGTAATAAATATGGTCACATAAAAATAGAAGATACTGCTGCGAAGAGAAAGCAGTATGAAGTCCATTCAAATTCGAGGAAGAGGATGCAAAAAAGTATAGTACATCAAATGTTCCGTATAACAGATTGAAGAATTGATAATCGCAGTTAGTGATAGCGTGAAGCTCACATCAAGCAAACTTCAATAAAATAATCATGGATCATATACACCGAGAGATTATTTTAAGAAATATTGAACAATTAATCTAGCTAACAAATTATAAAGAACTTTCGAATAAATGTGTGGAAAACAACCTCATAACACAGCGCATGATAGATATAATACAGTATAGATTATCTCCCAACATCTTTGATGACGATGATGATGACGATGTTGATGAATATAATAGAGAAAGAAGGCTTCATGCAGAACTATTCACAAAGATAACCCATCGAGGACCTGGCACCTTTGAAAAATTACAAATTATTTTTAAAGAATTAGAATATACCGAAGCTCTAAATGTTTTAGATAATTCAGCTACTTATATGAAAAATAAATAAATAAAATTATTGTTCGCTTTTTGAGGTGCGAAAAAAAAATATTGTGTTTTATTTCATTTATTTAAAAAGTGTGAGAAAGTTGATATAAAAATTTTAGTCATAGATGACCACAAGTGTATGTGTTGAATTTCTGATAACGTTTATAATTGTAGTTGATGTTTGTCCCCAAAATACTTTATTAGTTCTTTTGGTGGAGGTATATTTCCGAAGCTATCATCATATTCAATATGATTTTTATTTTTAATATATGCTACCCAATGTGTTCCACTGCTTTGTATACTATCACATGTGGTTTTCGTGGAAGAGTATCAGTATCAGTATAATGTCAACGTCAGTGAGCGCTCTCTTGGGTAACATACTTAAAAGTTTTTTGCTTGTGGTCGATAAAAGACACCGTAACTCTTCCGATATGGCTTCAAATATAAACCTTTTCCCGTAGCAATCACTTCCATTGTCTTATTATGACGGTTTGCTTCATCCAACTGCTCTATAGCTGCTTTGGCGCTGTTGACAGCCTTGACGATAGCCGATCCTCCTGATGCTAAACCACCAAGTGCACCCAATGCGGTTTGGATTGGTACGAAGGGGAGAAATCCCCCAACTTTGGGGATTTGTATAACTCTAGGAATATTGATATTCTCTTTGTTTCCCCTAAATGTATTACTGATTACTTTATGTGCGATTTTCACAGCTTTTTCCACGCTATCAGGCATCTGACGTTTCAAAATTTTGCGGGCCTTCGCAAGGGCAGCTGTAAATAATTTTTTAGGACATTTACTTTTTACACATTTTCGTTTCCATCTCGTCTTCGTAATGTTATTACCCATTCCGAATTTAACTTTAGATTTCATCGCGTTTGTCACAAGCCAAGCACTTGCCTTCTCACCAATGCTACTATCCTTTGAAGTTACTCTTTGCCAAGCTCTTTCAACAAGTTGTTTATCAGCAATGTGCCTTCTATCTAAGTCTTTGTTTTGCGAATATGCAATATCGTGTTCTCTACAAGCAGCATCTAATGGATTTACACCCTTATCACCTCTATTTAAACGCTTTTTAAGCTTATTACCAGGACCGCAAAATTGATAGCCGGGTATATGTAATTCAACTGGTAAAGAATTAATTATCCCATCAACAAGTCCACCACCATGAAGTTGTTTTTTATGACTAAAGCCTTTTTTAATTAATAAAGCCATTATTAATAGTTTCCTAATGTTGCAACATGAAATGATGACAATATACTAATAATATTATGTGAAGAGGATGTGCTTATTATACAAGCATAATGTAATTCAGTTGTTAAAATGAAGTTCATAAGACAGGATAAAAAAATTGTTGTGAGGCATTTAGACTTTAAAACAAATGATACTTGAAAACCTCGTCATGGACTCCTACTACCGAATACAATCAGATGTTTAATTATCGGACCATCGAAATGTGGGAAAACTAATGTTATGATAAGTTTAATTGAAAGTCCGAATGGATTAAAATTTGAAAATATTTATATTTATGGGAAATCACTTAATCAACCGAAATATCAGTATTTGAAGAAGTTACTCACCCCCATAAAAGGGATGGGGCTTTTCACATTCTCAGAGAATGAGGAAGTTATACCACCAAATGAAGCCAGAAAAAATCCCATTATTTTATTTGATGATGTCGCGTGTGAAGAACAAAATAATGTTCGAGTATATTTCTGCATGGGTCGTCATAATAAAATTGATAGTTTCTATTTATGTCAAACATATATACGCATTCCAAAGCATTTAATTCGTGATAATGCTAACTTAATAATAATGTTTAAGCAAGATGAGTTAAATATTAAGCATGTGTATAATGATCATGTTGGAACTGATCTTACATATGAACAGTTTCATGAGATGTGTAAAGAATGCCGGAGTGATAAATATGGATTTCTCGTAATATCTAAAGATGATCCAATTGCTGATGGACGTATATATATATATATATATATATATATATATATATATATATATATATATATATATATATATATATATATATATATATATATTGTCTAAATCCCTTTAGACGAGCCATATGGTCTGTCCCTGAAAGAAGAAAATAAATTAAAGTAACAGGTTATAATAATGAATTAATAAACCTACCAATTATACTTAACTTACCTTCATGTTTACCATATGGCCACCCTGACTCTCCGCATAAATTCCCTTTATGCTGTCTATTCGCCTCTCGTGCGACGATCGACCGATCAATAAATTTGGTACTCGAGTTCTAATCATCGTGACGTATATATTCTCTTACAAACAAACATTAATATTAAAATTAACATTAAATAAAAATTATATTGTACATATATATCGTACAGTCTATTCTCGACAATAAAATCGAAGTTATTTATATACTTTTAAATCGTGTTGCATTTATTTAGTGCGTTTTATTCATCGTCCTTCGTGTTAAACTTCAAACCGGCCCTATATACGTAAATGTGAAGTGAGAAACAATAAACACAATATATAAAGTGGCAAAATTAAAAGCAATGAAACATAGTGTTGAGAGTAAATGAGTGTAAATTATGTATATGGAGTGACAGTGCAAAACATTAAAAAACAAACAAATATTAACAATACATAAAACGAAAACATTGTAAATTATTTGGTTATTGCAATGTTGATAAGTAAATAGATAAAAATGAGTTTTAATATTCACAATATGCAAAAGAAAAAACGGCATACAATATTATTCATAGGCATATGTGTACATAACTAAAGAAAAGAAAGAAGTGTCAGTGAATACGCAATACAAACATGTACATGGTTCAATAAAAACAAAAAAAAATAGTACAAAACAAGCGGCAAATCAAAGTGTGCATTAGTGCGGCTCAAATAAGAAGAAGAATAACAAAAACACAACGATAATAACAGAACAGCAAATTATTACCACCAGCAGCAGCAAGCAGTGAAACAGATAAGAACAATTTTCATTTGCATTTTCTTAATTTTTTAATTATATATATTCCTTTATATATATATATATATATATACGAGGACGTTTCGAATTTGACAAGGGGAATAGTTAAGATGTAATGTTAAAACCGCTTTCTAACACTACAACTGATGTGGAGCCTAAAGCCGAGCTTATGTGTGGAATCCAACACCAACGAGTTATGAGCATATAATTGCACTCAATATTCACACATCGACGAGTTACGAGTTATCATTGCACTCGATACTCACTGCACTTATTATTATCATACATTTGTATGTGTGTAACGTACTCAGCTCTACAGCATTACTACACCCGTATAGCAACAGCTTTGACGCTGAGAACCACCGTTGTCGAAGAAAAGGCAACAACAACTTAGACCCGCTAAGCAACGCTCGATATTGGCGCCGAAATCTATAGCTTGTAAAACCAACAACATTCACACCTTTGAAACAATGACGAATGCCAAAAGCTATCTCTTATCCCCACATACCTACTCACGTGGGAGTACAGCAGTCTCTTAAAATGAAATCGAGTGATAATGCATCATTAAGAAATCAGTAATAAAGCGAGTCACATCGCAGTAAAGCAAATATAAATTTAATAATAATTTAATAATAATTTTATTAATTGGCGCCCAACCCGAAGGACTTCTAAAGGATTCCTAAAATCGGAACATAATCACCAAGGACATAGAGAGAACCATTTATCCTGAGGAAAAACTTAAATATAGATCCAGAATAAACTACAATTAGCATAACCAAATTTTTGTCTGTAAGTATTAATTCAAGATCATAAAAAGTGGTAATATTGTGTTTAAACAAAAAGTAAAAAGTTAATAAAGTTCGTGAAAAATCGTGGGAGGAAATAAAAGTTATTAAAAAAAAAGATATATCTATTTTTTTATTTCCTTTCGAAAAACTTTGTGTTAAAAAAAGGTGACTTACTTATAAGTAAGAACTTTAAATAAATTTATTTAAAATAACATAAAAAATATTTAATTTTTCATTGTGAGTTTTAATAATTTAACATAGCTTAAACAGATATTGATAGACGAAAGTAAAATTGTTTTTGTGGCTCCTGTTTTGTCAAAATTGATATTTTAAATCTCGATTTGCTTAGTGAACGGGTGCTCTTTCGGTAACAAAATGTAACCTCTTAGAACACGCGTGTAAACTTTAATATTATTCAATATTTTCTTCTAAACTCTTTTATTTTCTGACCAAATTAGCTTTTCTTTACCCTTCGTGTAAATAATTATATTATTAAGAAAATTAACATTTTGTGATTTAAAAGTTTAATAAAAATAATCACGTTTCTTAAATATCAATATGAGCATAAGTAGTGAGCAAGTGCAGCAAATAATCAATGAGGCTACTGAGCGTACTAGACAGGCATTTGCCGAGCAGCTTAACCAAATAACTCTAGCTGTGAATCGACTAGCGCTCCCCACTATTCAAACTTATGTGCCAGTATCTATTGACCCTTCAGTTGCGGATAGTAATGCTAGCTTAGACTTAATTAAGTCGCTTCCTGAATTTAAAGGCGATTCTTCATCATATCCGGCCTGGCGCACCGCTGCGAAGTTTGCAATGAATTATTATAAAGAGGGGTCGGAAAAATACTACATTGCGATGGGCATATTTCGAAATAAGATTACTGAATCCGCTAATTCTACTCTTTCATCGTTCAATACAGTCCTTAATTTTCAAGCAATTATTGCAAGGTTAGGTCAATCGTAATCCGACAAAAGACCATTGTATGTTCTAGAGAATGAACTTAGCGTGTTAAGGCAAGATAGGCTGTCAATTTCCGAGTACTATGACAAAGTCGACAAGCAATTAACTCTCATAATTAACAAACAAATAATGACCCATAGTGGTAATAGGGAAATCATTGCTGCTCTTAACGATCGAGCAAGAGAAAACGCTTTGCGGGTATTCATATCGGGGCTTCGTCGTCCAATGTGCGACATTCTATTTTCGGCAATGCCAAAGGATCTTCCCTCCGCACTCGCAGTAGGTCAAGAGCTCGAAATTAGTCACATGCGTCATGACTTTGCTCGTGCTTTTGCCGCAGGAAACTCATTAAAAGTAACACCTCATTTTCAACCGATTCATCGGCATACTCAACCCAGTACATGCAATTTTCAAAACGCCCACATTAGACCAACGCCGATGGATATCGACAATAATACCTCTTATTACCATAAAAGCTCCTCTCCTCAGAATCAGTATAATCCCCATTATCAGCAAAATAAAAATAATTTTCAACCACATCAGTTAACACGAAATGCTCCGCCGCAGCAGCCTTTTACGATTCATTCTCCGGTATTTAAGCGGCAACGCGAGCAATCCTCCTTAAATCAGACACCCCTAAATAAAATGCAAAAAGTTAACTTTATGCCTGAAAAAGAAATGTTCGATCAAGTAGAATGTGAAGGGTATAATGAAGATTATTTTCAAGGCGACAGTTTTAAAAATTATGCTGAAAGTTGTTGTTTTGATGATGATACCAATAACTATAATCACGTTGATATCGATACGAAACAAGTCGAGGAAATTAATTTTTTAAACTAAAGTCGCTCCTGCCGTTTATAACTAAAACTTCCAAAAGCGGTCGGGAGCTACTTCTAAGAACTATGTAAAAAATTTTTCGTTTCTATATGGCATCAAAAGTATCGATAAACCCTTCAAGTTAAAGTCTATCAATGGGAAGAATTTAATTAATAAAAAATGCCTAATGAATGTTCTTGACCATACCTCAACGTTTTACTTACTTCCTAACTTAAGTACGTTTGATGGTATCATTGGATACGATTTTCTTAGAGAAATTACGGCAAATATTGATACTGAAAATGGATATTTGTTTTACCTTAATGGTAGAGAAAAACTAAAGCATCTCTCATGCAATCAAAGCAATTTGATTACAATAGAAGAAGACTCCGTTCCATTTCACATCAAATCTCAATTTCGCGATATGATTAACAGAAACATAAATGCATTTGCTGACCCAGATAGAGCAGTACCATTTAACACTAATGTTAAGGCTAGGATTCGTACTCAAACAAATGATCCAATTTATAGCAAAAGCTATCCGTATCCGGTTTCAGTTGCGCCGTTCATTAATAACGAAATAAAAACACTCCTCAATGACGGTATAATTAGAGAATCCTGTTCTCCGTATAATTCTCCCGTCCATGTAGTATCCAAAAAGGGTTTAGATGAAAGCGGTAATCCGAAGCTACGACTGGTAATCGATTATAGGAAAATTAACGAAAAAACTATTCCTGATCGATATCCAATACCGGACACAACTATAATTTTAGCCAATTTGGGAAATTCAAAATATTTTACCACCTTAGATTTAAAATCCGGTTTCCATCAGATTGTTATGTGTGAGGAAGATAGAAAAAAAACTGCGTTTAGCATTAACAATGAAAAGTATGAATTTTGTAGGCTACCCTTCGGTTTAAAGAATGCGCCAAGCATTTTTCAGAGAGCGATCGACGACGTCCTGCGCGAAGACATCGGAAAATGTTGTCACATTTACATCGATGACATAATTATTTATTCACCCGACGAAAACTCGCATTTGGCTAACATCGATAAAATCTTAGGCAAGTTAGAAAAAGCGGGAATGAGAGTGTCGACAGAAAAATCGAAGTTTTACAAAACGGAAGTTGAGTTTCTGGGTTTTTTGGTTTCAGAGAAGGGTATAAGAACTTGTCCAGATAAAGTCCACGCCATTTTGAATTATAATCTTCCAACAACACTGCGCGCACTGCGATCATTCCTCGGTCTATCAGGCTACTTCGTCGCTTTGTACAAAATTATGCCGATATGGTAAAGCCATTAACCAAATATCTTCGTGGTGAGAATGGACATGTAGGAGCAAAAAAATCGAAAAATGTTGAAATTACACTCGATTGTGAGGCGCTAAGTGCTTTCGAAAAAGTAAAGCGAGTCTTAGCTTCCGAAGACGTTCTTCTTCAATATCCAAATTACAACCGACCTTTCAAACTGACGACGGATGCCTCGTCAAGCGCTTTAGGTGCAGTTTTGTGTCAAAATGGTCGCCAAACTTTCACTATAAACCTGGAAAAGAGAATAAGGTAGCTGATGCGCTCTCTAGGCAGTACGTTAATATTTTGGAAGAATCTGAATCAAACGAAACTGCTCACAGTGAAGAGTCATCTAGTAACACTCTAAAAACTATAAAGCAACCCGTTAATCAATTCAAAAATCAACTAATTTTAACTAAATCGAATACTTTCAGTAAAAACACTAAAATTTTGTTTCAGAAATTTATTCGACACACCATTTTTTTGACACTATTGAAAAATTGATACACTGTTTAAAATCTTCACTAAATTATAACGCCACAAATGGAATTCATTGTGACCTCTCTACTTTAACGGATATACAGAATCCCATATTATCTAAATTTCCAGGTGTAAAATTTGTTCACACGGAATTAATCGTTATTGATTTGACAAGCAAGGATGACCAACTGGAAACAGTCGCTACTGAGCATAATCGAGCACACTGCTGCTTATCTGAAAACTTTCACCAAATTTCCAAAGAATATTACTTTTCGAGTTTGAAACAAATGTTAAAAAATTTAATAGCAAATTGTAAGATTTGCTTGGAAAATAAGTACCAGCGCAGGCCACCAAACCCTGGCATTGGCAAAACGCCTATCCCAAACTTCCCAGGGGAAATTCTCCATCTAGACATATTTTTTACCACCAAACAAAATTTTTTGACATGCGTCGACAAATTTTCTAAATTTGCCGTAGTAAAGCCAATCGCATCAGGATCCACTGTTGATGTCAAAGATGCTCTTCTACAAGTTTTATTAACGTTCAACAATACAAAAACCGTTGTATCCGACAACGAAAAGGCTTTTCACTCCAATTTAATAAAAACAATACTAAGAGATCACTTTTCTATTGATCAATTCTTTATACCCACACTTCACAGCGAAAGCAACGGTCAAGTGGAAAGGTTCCACTCCACCTTGCTCGAAATAGCGCGTTGTATTAAGGAACAACAGCAAATATATGAAACTACCGACCTAATTTTACTAGCAACCCACAAATATAATCATAGCATTCACTCTGTAATAAACGCTAAGCCTATTGACGTGTTTCACAATTGTCCAGCTGAAAAATTAAATGCTGTTAGAAGAAGGTTATTAGAAGCTCAAGAAAAAACCCTTAACAGATTTAATGCAAGTAAAACACTTAAAACATACGAAGTTGGAGAAAAGGTTTTTTTGAGAAGAAACAAACGATTGGGTAATAAATTTGATAAAATTTTTATAGAAAAAGTTATCGAAAGGGATCTCGGTACTGCAGTTATGATCAAAGGGAAAAGAATCCACAAAAGCAATTTGCGATAGTTTTCTCTAATGTTTTTCTGAAGAAATGAAATTTAAACAATAAAATAAAATAGAATAATAATTAATAGAATAATAACTAATTAATTAAGAGAATAATAATTAATTAATAGAATAACAGTTTAATAAAAATTAACAAGTCAATGGAATTAAAAGAAATTACATTTTTTTATCTTAAATTATTACCATTTCTTTAAAACAACTTTGTAAACCTAGTTTTAAGCTACTACAATTGTAAACAATTTTTTTCACCTGTTTCAACTATCACATCGATTTTCGAGATCTAAATTGACTTTATCGAAACGAGGACGTTTCGAATTTGACAAGGGGAATAGTTAAGATGTAATGTTAAAACCGCTTTCTAACACTACAACTGATGTGGAGCCTAAAGCCGAGCTTATGTGTGGAATCCAACACCAACGAGTTATGAGCATATAATTGCACTCAATATTCACACATCGACGAGTTACGAGTTATCATTGCACTCGATACTCACTGCACTTATTATTATCATACATTTGTATGTGTGTAACGTACTCAGCTCTACAGCATTACTACACCCGTATAGCAACAGCTTTGACGCTGAGAACCACCGTTGTCGAAGAAAAGGCAACAACAACTTAGACCCGCTAAGCAACGCTCGATATTGGCGCCGAAATCTATAGCTTGTAAAACCAACAACATTCACACCTTTGAAACAATGACGAATGCCAAAAGCTATCTCTTATCCCCACATACCTACTCACGTGGGAGTACAGCAGTCTCTTAAAATGAAATCGAGTGATAATGCATCATTAAGAAATCAGTAATAAAGCGAGTCACATCGCAGTAAAGCAAATATAAATTTAATAATAATTTAATAATAAATGTAATAATAATTTTATTAATTGGCGCCCAACCCGAAGGACTTCTAAAGGATTCCTAAAATCGGAACATAATCACCAAGGACATAGAGAGAACCATTTATCCTGAGGAAAAACTTAAATATAGATCCAGAATAAACTACAATTAACATAACCAAATTTTTGTCTGTAAGTATTAATTCAAGATCATAAAAAGTGGTAATATTGTGTTTAAACAAAAAGTAAAAAGTTAATAAAGTTTGTGAAAAATCGTGGGAGGAAATAAAAGTTATTAAAAAAAAAGATATATCTATTTTTTTATTTCCTTTCGAAAAACTTTGTGTTAAAAAAAGGTGACTTACTTATAAGTAAGAACTTTAAATAAATTTATTTAAAATAACATAAAAAATATTTAATTTTTCATTGTGAGTTTTAATAATTTAACATAGCTTAAACAGATATTGATAGACGAAAGTAAAATTGTTTTTGTGGCTCCTGTTTTGTCAAAATTGATATTTTAAATCTCGATTTGCTTAGTGAACGGGTGCTCTTTCGGTGACAAAATGTAACCTCTTAGAACACGTGTGTAAACTTTAATATTATTCAATATTTTCTTCTAAACTCTTTTATTTTCTGACCAAATTAGCTTTTCTTTACCCTTCGTGTAAATAATTATATTATTAAGAAAATTAACATTTTGTGATTTAAAAGTTTAATAAAAATAATCACGTTTCTTAAATATCAATATGAGCATAAGTAGTGAGCAAGTGCAGCAAATAATCAATGAGGCTACTGAGCGTACTAGACAGGCATTTGCCGAGCAGCTTAACCAAATAACTCTAGCTGTGAATCGACTAGCGCTCCCCACTATTCAAACTTATGTGCCAGTATCTATTGACCCTTCAGTTGCGGATAGTAATGCTAGCTTAGACTTAATTAAGTCGCTTCCTGAATTTAAAGGCGATTCTTCATCATATCCGGCCTGGCGCACCGCTGCGAAGTTTGCAATGAATTATTATAAAGAGGGGTCGGAAAAATACTACATTGCGATGGGCATATTTCGAAATAAGATTACTGAATCCGCTAATTCTACTCTTTCATCGTTCAATACAGTCCTTAATTTTCAAGCAATTATTGCAAGGTTAGATCAATCGTAATCCGACAAAAGACCATTGTATGTTCTAGAGAATGAACTTAGCGTGTTAAGGCAAGATAGGCTGTCAATTTCCGAGTACTATGACAAAGTCGACAAGCAATTAACTCTCATAATTAACAAACAAATAATGACCCATAGTGGTAATAGGGAAATCATTGCTGCTCTTAACGATCGAGCAAGAGAAAACGCTTTGCGGGTATTCATATCGGGGCTTCGTCGTCCAATGTGCGACATTCTATTTTCGGCAATGCCAAAGGATCTTCCCTCCGCACTCGCAGTAGGTCAAGAGCTCGAAATTAGTCACATGCGTCATGACTTTGCTCGTGCTTTTGCCGCAGGAAACTCATTAAAAGTAACACCTCATTTTCAACCGATTCATCGGCATACTCAACCCAGTACATGCAATTTTCAAAACGCCCACATTAGACCAACGCCGATGGATATCGACAATAATACCTCTTATTACCATAAAAGCTCCTCTCCTCAGAATCAGTATAATCCCCATTATCAGCAAAATAAAAATAATTTTCAACCACATCAGTTAACACGAAATGCTCCGCCGCAGCAGCCTTTTACGATTCATTCTCCGGTATTTAAGCGGCAACGCGAGCAATCCTCCTTAAATCAGACACCCCTAAATAAAATGCAAAAAGTTAACTTTATGCCTGAAAAAGAAATGTTCGATCAAGTAGAATGTGAAGGGTATAATGAAGATTATTTTCAAGGCGACAGTTTTAAAAATTATGCTGAAAGTTGTTGTTTTGATGATGATACCAATAACTATAATCACGTTGATATCGATACGAAACAAGTCGAGGAAATTAATTTTTTAAACTAAAGTCGCTCCTGTCGTTTATAACTAAAACTTCCAAAAGCGGTCGGGAGCTACTTCTAAGAACTATGTAAAAAATTTTTCGTTTCTATATGGCATCAAAAGTATCGATAAACCCTTCAAGTTAAAGTCTATCAATGGGAAGAATTTAATTAATAAAAAATGCCTAATGAATGTTCTTGACCATACCTCAACGTTTTACTTACTTCCTAACTTAAGTACGTTTGATGGTATCATTGGATACGATTTTCTTAGAGAAATTACGGCAAATATTGATACTGAAAATGGATATTTGTTTTACCTTAATGGTAGAGAAAAACTAAAGCATCTCTCATGCAATCAAAGCAATTTGATTACAATAGAAGAAGACTCCGTTCCATTTCACATCAAATCTCAATTTCGCGATATGATTAACAGAAACATAAATGCATTTGCTGACCCAGATAGAGCAGTACCATTTAACACTAATGTTAAGGCTAGGATTCGTACTCAAACAAATGATCCAATTTATAGCAAAAGCTATCCGTATCCGGTTTCAGTTGCGCCGTTCATTAATAACGAAATAAAAACACTCCTCAATGACGGTATAATTAGAGAATCCTGTTCTCCGTATAATTCTCCCGTCCATGTAGTATCCAAAAAGGGTTTAGATGAAAACGGTAATCCGAAGCTACGACTGGTAATCGATTATAGGAAAATTAACGAAAAAACTATTCCTGATCGATATCCAATACCGGACACAACTATAATTTTAGCCAATTTGGGAAATTCAAAATATTTTACCACCTTAGATTTAAAATCCGGTTTCCATCAGATTGTTATGTGTGAGGAAGATAGAAAAAAAACTGCGTTTAGCATTAACAATGAAAAGTATGAATTTTGTAGGCTACCCTTCGGTTTAAAGAATGCGCCAAGCATTTTTCAGAGAGTAAAGCGAGTCTTAGTTTCCGAAGACGTTCTTCTTCAATATCCAAATTACAACCGACCTTTCAAACTGACGACGGATGCCTCGTCAAGCGCTTTAGGTGCAGTTTTGTGTCAAAATGGTCGCCAAACTTTCACTATAAACCTGGAAAAGAGAATAAGGTAGCTGATGCGCTCTCTAGGCAGTACGTTAATATTTTGGAAGAATCTGAATCAAACGAAACTGCTCACAGTGAAGAGTCATCTAGTAACACTCTAAAAACTATAAAGCAACCCGTTAATCAATTCAAAAATCAACTAATTTTAACTAAATCGAATACTTTAAGTAAAAACACTAAAATTTTGTTTCAGAAATTTATTCGACACACCATTTTTTTTGACACTATTGAAAAATTTATACACTGTTAAAAATCTTCACTAAATTATAACGCCACAAATGGAATTCATTGTGACCTCTCTACTTTAACGGAAATACAGAATCCCATATTATCTAAATTTCCAGGTGTAAAATTTGTTCACACGGAATTACTCGCTATTGATTTGACAAGCAAGGATGACCAACTGGAAACAGTCGCTACTGAGCATAATCGAGCACACCGCTGCTTATCTGAAAACTTTCACCAAATTTCCAAAGAATATTACTTTTCGAGTTTGAAACAAATGTTAAAAAATTTAATAGCAAATTGTAAGATTTGCTTGGAAAATAAGTACCAGCGCAGGCCACCAAACCCTGGCATTGGCAAAACGCCTATCCCAAACTTCCCAGGGGAAATTCTCCATCTAGACATATTTTTTACCACCAAACAAAATTTGTTGACATGCGTCGACAAATTTTCTAAATTTGCCGTAGTAAAGCCAATCGCATCAGGATCCACTGTTGATGTCAAAGATGCTCTTCTACAAGTTTTATTAACGTTCAACAATACAAAAACCGTTGTATCCGACAACGAAAAGGCTTTTCACTCCAATTTAATAAAAACAATACTAAGAGATCACTTTTCTATTGATCAATTCTTTATACCCACACTTCACAGCGAAAGCAACGGTCAAGTGGAAAGGTTCCACTCCACCTTGCTCGAAATAGCGCGTTGTATTAAGGAACAACAGCAAATATATGAAACTACCGACCTAATTTTACCAGCAACCCACAAATATAATCATAGCATTCACTCTGTAATAAACGCTAAGCCTATTGACGTGTTTCACAATTGTCCAGCTGAAAAATTAAATGCTGTTAGAAGAAGGTTATTAGAAGCTCAAGAAAAAACCCTTAACAGATTTAATGCAAGTAAAACACTTAAAACATACGAAGTTGGAGAAAAGGTTTTTTGAGAAGAAACAAACGATTGGGTAATAAATTTGATAAAATTTTTATAGAAAAAGTTATCGAAAGGGATCTCGGTACTGCAGTTATGATCAAAGGGAAAAGAATCCACAAAAGCAATTTGCGATAGTTTTCTCTAATGTTTTTCTGAAGAAATGAAATTTAAACAATAAAATAAAATAGAATAATAATTAATAGAATAATAACTAATTAATTAAGAGAATAATAATTAATTAATAGAATAACAGTTTAATAAAAATTAACAAGTCAATGGAATTAAAAGAAATTATATTTTTTTATCTTAAATTATTACAATTTCTTTAAAACAACTTTGTAAACCTAGTTTTAAGCTACTACAATTGTAAACAATTTTTTTCACCTGTTTCAACTATCACATCGATTTTCGAGATCTAAATTGACTTTATCGAAACGAGGACGTTTCGAATTTGACAAGGGGAATAGTTAAGATGTAATGTTAAAACCGCTTTCTAACACTACAACTGATGTGGAGCCTAAAGCCGAGCTTATGTGTGGAATCCAACACCAACGAGTTATGAGCATATAATTGCACTCAATATTCACACATCGACGAGTTACGAGTTATCATTGCACTCGATACTCACTGCACTTATTATTATCATACATTTGTATGTGTGTAACGTACTCAGCTCTACAGCATTACTACACCCGTATAGCAACAGCTTTGACGCTGAGAACCACCGTTGTCGAAGAAAAGGCAACAACAACTTAGACCCGCTAAGCAACGCTCGATATTGGCGCCGAAATCTATAGCTTGTAAAACCAACAACATTCACACCTTTGAAACAATGACGAATGCCAAAAGCTATCTCTTATCCCCACATACCTACTCACGTGGGAGTACAGCAGTCTCTTAAAATGAAATCTAGTGATAATGCATCATTAAGAAATCAGTAATAAAGCGAGTCACATCGCAGTAAAGCAAATATAAATTTAATAATAATTTAATAATAAATGTAATAATAATTTTATTAATTGGCGCCCAACCCGAAGGACTTCTAAAGGATTCCTAAAATCGGAACATAATCACCAAGGACATAGAGAGAACCATTTATCCTGAGGAAAAACTTAAATATAGATCCAGAATAAACTACAATTAACATAACCAAATTTTTGTCTGTAAGTATTAATTCAAGATCATAAAAAGTGGTAATATTGTGTTTAAACAAAAAGTAAAAAGTTAATAAAGTTCGTGAAAAATCGTGGGAGGAAATAAAAGTTATTAAAAAAAAAGATATATCTATTTCTTATTTCCTTTCGAAAAACTTTGTGTTAAAAAAAGGTGACTTACTTATAAGTAAGAACTTTAAATAAATTTATTTAAAATAACATAAAAAATATTTAATTTTTCATTGTGAGTTTTAATAATTTAACATAGCTTAAACAGATATTGATAGACGAAAGTAAAATTGTTTTTGTGGCTCCTGTTTTGTCAAAATTGATATTTTAAATCTCGATTTGCTTAGTGAATGGGTGCTCTTTCGGTGACAAAATGTAACCTCTTAGAACACGTGTGTAAACTTTAATATTATTCAATATTTTCTTCTAAACTCTTTTATTTTCTGACCAAATTAGCTTTTCTTTACCCTTCGTGTAAATAATTATATTATTAAGAAAATTAACATTTTGTGATTTAAAAGTTTAATAAAAATAATCACATCTCTTAAATATCAATATGAGCATAAGTAGTGAGCAAGTGCAGCAAATAATCAATGAGGCTACTGAGCGTACTAGACAGGCATTTGCCGAGCAGCTTAACCAAATAACTCTAGCTGTGAATCGACTAGCGCTCCCCACTATTCAAACTTATGTGCCAGTATCTATTGACCCTTCAGTTGCGGATAGTAATGCTAGCTTAGACTTAATTAAGTCGCTTCCTGAATTTAAAGGCGATTCTTCATCATATCCGGCCTGGCGCACCGCTGCGAAGTTTGCAATGAATTATTATAAAGAGGGGTCGGAAAAATACTACATTGCGATGGGCATATTTCGAAATAAGATTACTGAATCCGCTAATTCTACTCTTTCATCGTTCAATACAGTCCTTAATTTTCAAGCAATTATTGCAAGGTTAGATCAATCGTAATCCGACAAAAGACCATTGTATGTTCTAGAGAATGAACTTAGCGTGTTAAGGCAAGATAGGCTGTCAATTTCCGAGTACTATGACAAAGTCGACAAGCAATTAACTCTCATAATTAACAAACAAATAATGACCCATAGTGGTAATAGGGAAATCATTGCTGCTCTTAACGATCGAGCAAGAGAAAACGCTTTGCGGGTATTCATATCGGGGCTTCGTCGTCCAATGTGCGACATTCTATTTTCGGCAATGCCAAAGGATCTTCCCTCCGCACTCGCAGTAGGTCAAGAGCTCGAAATTAGTCACATGCGTCATGACTTTGCTCGTGCTTTTGCCGCAGGAAACTCATTAAAAGTAACACCTCATTTTCAACCGATTCATCGGCATACTCAACCCAGTACATGCAATTTTCAAAACGCCCACATTAGACCAACGCCGATGGATATCGACAATAATACCTCTTATTAACATAAAAGCTCCTCTCCTCAGAATCAGTATAATCCCCATTATCAGCAAAATAAAAATAATTTTCAACCACATCAGTTAACACGAAATGCTCCGCCGCAGCAGCCTTTTACGATTCATTCTCCGGTATTTAAGCGGCAACGCGAGCAATCCTCCTTAAATCAGACACCCCTAAATAAAATGCAAAAAGTTAACTTTATGCCTGAAAAAGAAATGTTCGATCAAGTAGAATGTGAAGGGTATAATGAAGATTATTTTCAAGGCGACAGTTTTAAAAATTATGCTGAAAGTTGTTGTTTTGATGATGATACCAATAACTATAATCACGTTGATATCGATACGAAACAAGTCGAGGAAATTAATTTTTTAAACTAAAGTCGCTCCTGCCGTTTATAACTAAAACTTCCAAAAGCGGTCGGGAGCTACTTCTAAGAACTATGTAAAAAATTTTTCGTTTCTATATGGCATCAAAAGTATCGATAAACCCTTCAAGTTAAAGTCTATCAATGGGAAGAATTTAATTAATAAAAAATGCCTAATGAATGTTCTTGACCATACCTCAACGTTTTACTTACTTCCTAACTTAAGTACGTTTGATGGTATCATTGGATACGATTTTCTTAGAGAAATTACGGCAAATATTGATACTGAAAATGGATATTTGTTTTACCTTAATGGTAGAGAAAAACTAAAGCATCTCTCATGCAATCAAAGCAATTTGATTACAATAGAAGAAGACTCCGTTCCATTTCACATCAAATCTCAATTTCGCGATATGATTAACAGAAACATAAATGCATTTGCTGACCCAGATAGAGCAGTACCATTTAACACTAATGTTAAGGCTAGGATTCGTACTCAAACAAATGATCCAATTTATAGCAAAAGCTATCCGTATCCGGTTTCAGTTGCGCCGTTCATTAATAACGAAATAAAAACACTCCTCAATGACGGTATAATTAGAGAATCCTGTTCTCCGTATAATTCTCCCGTCCATGTAGTATCCAAAAAGGGTTTAGATGAAAGCGGTAATCCGAAGCTACGACTGGTAATCGATTATAGGAAAATTAACGAAAAAACTATACCTGATCGATATCCAATACCGGACACAACTATAATTTTAGCCAATTTGGGAAATTCAAAATATTTTACCACCTTAGATTTAAAATCCGGTTTCCATCAGATTGTTATGTGTGAGGAAGATAGAAAAAAAACTGCGTTTAGCATTAACAATGAAAAGTATGAATTTTGTAGGCTACCCTTCGGTTTAAAGAATGCGCCAAGCATTTTTCAGAGAGCGATCGACGACGTCCTGCGGGAAGACATCGGAAAATGTTGTCACGTTTACATCGATGACATAATTATTTATTCACCCGACGAAAACTCGCATTTGGCTAACATCGATAAAATCTTAGGCAAGTTAGAAAAAGCGGGAATGAGAGTGTCGACAGAAAAATCGAAGTTTTACAAAACGGAAGTTGAGTTTCTGGGTTTTTTGGTTTCAGAGAAGGGTATAAGAACTTGTCCAGATAAAGTCCACGCCATTTTGAATTATAATCTTCCAACAACACTGCGCGCACTGCGATCATTCCTCGGTCTATCAGGCTACTTCGTCGCTTTGTACAAAATTATGCCGATATGGTAAAGCCATTAACCAAATATCTTCGTGGTGAGAATGGACATGTAGGAGCAAAAAAATCGAAAAATGTTGAAATTACACTCGATTGTGAGGCGCTAAGTGCTTTCGAAAAAGTAAAGCGAGTCTTAGCTTCCGAAGACGTTCTTCTTCAATATCCAAATTACAACCGACCTTTCAAACTGACGACGGATGCCTCGTCAAGCGCTTTAGGTGCAGTTTTGTGTCAAAATGGTCGCCAAACTTTCACTATAAACCTGGAAAAGAGAATAAGGTAGCTGATGCGCTCTCTAGGCAGTACGTTAATATTTTGGAAGAATCTGAATCAAACGAAACTGCTCACAGTGAAGAGTCATCTAGTAACACTCTAAAAACTATAAAGCAACCCGTTAATCAATTCAAAAATCAACTAATTTTAACTAAATCGAATACTTTCAGTAAAAACACTAAAATTTTGTTTCAGAAATTTATTCGACACACCATTTTTTTGACACTATTGAAAAATTGATACACTGTTTAAAATCTTCACTAAATTATAACGCCACAAATGGAATTCATTGTGACCTCTCTACTTTAACGGAAATACAGAATCCCATATTATCTAAATTTCCAGGTGTAAAATTTGTTCACACGGAATTACTCGCTATTGATTTGACAAGCAAGGATGACCAACTGGAAACAGTCGCTACTGAGCATAATCGAGCACACCGCTGCTTATCTGAAAACTTTCACCAAATTTCCAAAGAATATTACTTTTCGAGTTTGAAACAAATGTTAAAAAATTTAATAGCAAATTGTAAGATTTGCTTGGAAAATAAGTACCAGCGCAGGCCACCAAACCCTGGCATTGGCAAAACGCCTATCCCAAACTTCCCAGGGGAAATTCTCCATCTAGACATATTTTTTACCACCAAACAAAATTTTTTGACATGCGTCGACAAATTTTCTAAATTTGCCGTAGTAAAGCCAATCGCATCAGGATCCACTGTTGATGTCAAAGATGCTCTTCTACAAGTTTTATTAACGTTCAACAATACAAAAACCGTTGTATCCGACAACGAAAAGGCTTTTCACTCCAATTTAATAAAAACAATACTAAGAGATCACTTTTCTATTGATCAATTCTTTATACCCACACTTCACAGCGAAAGCAACGGTCAAGTGGAAAGGTTCCACTCCACCTTGCTCGAAATAGCGCGTTGTATTAAGGAACAACAGCAAATATATGAAACTACCGACCTAATTTTACTAGCAACCCACAAATATAATCATAGCATTCACTCTGTAATAAACGCTAAGCCTATTGACGTGTTTCACAATTGTCCAGCTGAAAAATTAAATGCTGTTAGAAGAAGGTTAGTAGAAGCTCAAGAAAAAACCCTTAACAGATTTAATGCAAGTAAAACACTTAAAACATACGAAGTTGGAGAAAAGGTTTTTTTGAGAAGAAACAAACGATTGGGTAATAAATTTGATAAAATTTTTATAGAAAAAGTTATCGAAAGGGATCTCGGTACTGCAGTTATGATCAAAGGGAAAAGAATCCACAAAAGCAATTTGCGATAGTTTTCTCTAATGTTTTTCTGAAGAAATTAAATTTAAACAATAAAATAAAATAGAATAATAACTAATTAATTAAGAGAATAATAATTAATTAATAGAATAACAGTTTAATAAAAATTAACAAGTCAATGAAATTAAAAGAAATTACCTTTTTTATCTTAAATTATTACCATTTCTTTAAAACAACTTTGTAAACCTATTTTTAAGCTACTACAATTGTAAACAATTTTTTTCACCTGTTTCAACTATCACATCGATTTTCGAGATCTAAATTGACTTTATCGAAACGAGGACGTTTCGAATTTGACAAGGGGAATAGTTAAGATGTAATGTTAAAACCGCTTTCTAACACTACAACTGATGTGGAGCCTAAAGCCGAGCTTATGTGTGGAATCCAACACCAACGAGTTATGAGCATATAATTGCACTCAATATTCACACATCGACGAGTTACGAGTTATCATTGCACTCGATACTCACTGCACTTATTATTATCATACATTTGTATGTGTGTAACGTACTCAGCTCTACAGCATTACTACACCCGTATAGCAACAGCTTTGACGCTGAGAACCACCGTTGTCGAAGAAAAGGCAACAACAACTTAGACCCGCTAAGCAACGCTCGATATTGGCGCCAAAATCTATAGCTTGTAAAACCAACAACATTCACACCTTTGAAACAATGACGAATGCCAAAAGCTATCTCTTATCCCCACATACCTACTCACGTGGGAGTACAGCAGTCTCTTAAAATGAAATCGAGTGATAATGCATCATTAAGAAATCAGTAATAAAGCGAGTCACATCGCAGTAAAGCAAATATAAATTTAATAATAATTTAATAATAAATGTAATAATAATTTTATTAATTGGCGCCCAACCCGAAGGACTTCTAAAGGATTCCTAAAATCGGAACATAATCACCAAGGACATAGAGAGAACCATTTATCCTGAGGAAAAACTTAAATATAGATCCAGAATAATCTACAATTAACATAACCAAATTTTTGTCTGTAAGTATTAATTCAAGATCATAAAAAGTGGTAATATTGTGTTTAAACAAAAAGTAAAAAGTTAATAAAGTTCGTGAAAAATCGTGGGAGGAAATAAAAGTTATTAAAAAAAAAGATATATCTATTTTTTTATTTCCTTTCGAAAAACTTTGTGTTAAAAAAAAGGTGACTTACTTATAAGTAAGAACTTTAAATAAATTTATTTAAAATAACATAAAAAATATTTAATTTTTCATTGTGAGTTTTAATAATTTAACATAGCTTAAACAGATATTGATAGACGAAAGTAAAATTGTTTTTGTGGCTCCTGTTTTGTCAAAATTGATATTTTAAATCTCGATTTGCTTAGTGAACGGGTGCTCTTTCGGTGACAAAATGTAACCTCTTAGAACACGTGTGTAAACTTTAATATTATTCAATATTTTCTTCTAAACTCTTTTATTTTCTGACCAAATTAGCTTTTCTTTACCCTTCGTGTAAATAATTATATTATTAAGAAAATTAACATTTTGTGATTTAAAAGTTTAATAAAAATAATCACATCTCTTAAATATCAATATGAGCATAAGTAGTGAGCAAGTGCAGCAAATAATCAATGAGGCTACTGAGCGTACTAGACAGGCATTTGCCGAGCAGCTTAACCAAATAACTCTAGCTGTGAATCGACTAGCGCTCCCCACTATTCAAACTTATGTGCCAGTATCTATTGACCCTTCAGTTGCGGATAGTAATGCTAGCTTAGACTTAATTAAGTCGCTTCCTGAATTTAAAGGCGATTCTTCATCATATCCGGCCTGGCGCACCGCTGCGAAGTTTGCAATGAATTATTATAAAGATGGGTCGGAAAAATACTACATTGCGATGGGCATATTTCGAAATAAGATTACTGAATCCGCTAATTCTACTCTTTCATCGTTCAATACAGTCCTTAATTTTCAAGCAATTATTGCAAGGTTAGATCAATCGTACTCCGACAAAAGACCATTGTATGTTCTAGAGAATGAACTTAGCGTGTTAAGGCAAGATAGGCTGTCAATTTCCGAGTACTATGACAAAGTCGACAAGCAATTAACTCTCATAATTAACAAACAAATAATGACCCATAGTGGTAATAGGGAAATCATTGCTGCTCTTAACGATCGAGCAAGAGAAAACGCTTTGCGGGTATTCATATCGGGGCTTCGTCGTCCAATGTGCGACATTCTATTTTCGGCAATGCCAAAGGATCTTCCCCCCGCACTCGCAGTAGGTCAAGAGCTCGAAATTAGTCACATGCGTCATGACTTTGCTCGTGCTTTTGCCGCAGGAAACTCATTAAAAGTAACACCTCATTTTCAACCGATTCATCGGCATACTCAACCCAGTACATGCAATTTTCAAAAATGATCAAAGGGAAAAGAATCCACAAAAGCAATTTGCGATAGTTTTCTCTAATGTTTTTCTGAAGAAATGAAATTTAAACAATAAAATAAAATAGAATAATAATTAATAGAATAATAACTAATTAATTAAGAGAATAATAACTAATTAATTAATTAATTAACAGTTTAATAAAAATTAACAAGTCAATGAAATTAAAAGAAATTACCTTTTTTATCTTAAATTATTACCATTTCTTTAAAACAACTTTGTAAACCTATTTTTAAGCTACTACAATTGTAAATAAATAACAAACAACAAATTTAATATCGAAAAGATTTTTCTTTCGAACTGTACCCACCTGTCGGCAAGCAATTGGCAATTCTTCCGACAGTAACAACTTGCCATGAAAAAGCTTCTAAAAAGAACTCTGAGACAAAGCTCAGAAAAAGTGATGTCACAAGTGTTCTGCCGTTCGGAACCGGCTAAAATAAGTAGGTCCATTCTAATACTGTCCAAATTTAAGACGCACAACAGTAATGGAAGAGAAGCTCGGCCAATGAGCCCTTTGGGGCTTTAAGTGCCACATATTTATTTTTATATTTTACAATTGTAAACAATTTTTTTCACCTGTTTCAACTATCACATCGATTTTCGAGATCTAAATTGACTTTATCGAAACGAGGACGTTTCGAATTTGACAAGGGGAATAGTTAAGATGTAATGTTAAAACCGCTTTCTAACACTACAACTGATGTGGAGCCTAAAGCCGAGCTTATGTGTGGAATCCAACACCAACGAGTTATGAGCATATAATTGCACTCAATATTCACACATCGACGAGTTACGAGTTATCATTGCACTCGATACTCACTGCACTTATTATTATCATACATTTGTATGTGTGTAACGTACTCAGCTCTACAGCATTACTACACCCGTAGCTTTGACGCTGAGAACCACCGTTGTCGAAGAAAAGGCAACAACAACTTAGACCCGCTAAGCAACGCTCGATATTGGCGCCAAAATCTATAGCTTGTAAAACCAACAACATTCACACCTTTGAAACAATGACGAATGCCAAAAGCTATCTCTTATCCCCACATAAGTCGCTTCCTGAATTTAAAGGCGATTCTTCATCATATCCGGCCTGGCGCACCGCTGCGAAGTTTGCAATGAATTATTATAAAGATGGGTCGGAAAAATACTACATTGCGATGGGCATATTTCGAAATAAGATTACTGAATCCGCTAATTCTACTCTTTCATCGTTCAATACAGTCCTTAATTTTCAAGCAATTATTGCAAGGTTAGATCAATCGTACTCCGACAAAAGACCATTGTATGTTCTAGAGAATGAACTTAGCGTGTTAAGGCAAGATAGGCTGTCAATTTCCGAGTACTATGACAAAGTCGACAAGCAATTAACTCTCATAATTAACAAACAAATAATGACCCATAGTGGTAATAGGGAAATCATTGCTGCTCTTAACGATCGAGCAAGAGAAAACGCTTTGCGGGTATTCATATCGGGGCTTCGTCGTCCAATGTGCGACATTCTATTTTCGGCAATGCCAAAGGATCTTCCCCCCGCACTCGCAGTAGGTCAAGAGCTCGAAATTAGTCACATGCGTCATGACTTTGCTCGTGCTTTTGCCGCAGGAAACTCATTAAAAGTAACACCTCATTTTCAACCGATTCATCGGCATACTCAACCCAGTACATGCAATTTTCAAAAAGCCCACATTAGACCAACGCCGATGGATATCGACAATAACACCTCTTATTAACATAAAAGCTCCTCTCCTCAGAATCAGTATAATCCCCATTATCAGCAAAATAAAAATAATTTTCAACCACATCAGTTAACACGAAATGCTCCGCCGCAGCAGCCTTTTACGATTCATTCTCCGGTATTTAAGCGGCAACGCGAGCAATCCTCCTTAAATCAGACACCCCTAAATAAAATGCAAAAAGTTAACTTTATGCCTGAAAAAGAAATGTTCGATCAAGTAGAATGTGAAGGGTATAATGAAGATTATTTTCAAGGCGACAGTTTTAAAAATTATGCTGAAAGTTGTTGTTTTGATGATGATACCAATAACTATAATCACGTTGATATCGATACGAAACAAGTCGAGGAAATTAATTTTTTAAACTAAAGTCGCTCCTGCCGTTTATAACTAAAACTTCCAAAAGCGGTCGGGAGCTACTTCTAAGAACTATGTAAAAAATTTTTCGTTTCTCTATGGCATCAAAAGTATCGATAAACCCTTCAAGTTAAAGTCTATCAATGGGAAGAATTTAATTAATAAAAAATGCCTAATGAATGTTCTTGACCATACCTCAACGTTTTACTTACTTCCTAACTTAAGTACGTTTGATGGTATCATTGGATACGATTTTCTTAGAGAAATTACGGCAAATATTGATACTGAAAATGGATATTTGTTTTACCGTAATGGTAGAGAAAAACTAAAGCATCTCTCATGCAATCAAAGCAATTTGATTACAATAGAAGAAGACTCCGTTCCATTTCACATCAAATCTCAATTTCGCGATATGATTAACAGAAACATAAATGCATTTGCTGACCCAGATAGAGCAGTACCATTTAACACTAATGTTAAGGCTAGGATTCGTACTCAAACAAATGATCCAATTTATAGCAAAAGCTATCCGTATCCGGTTTCAGTTGCGCCGTTCATTAATAACGAAATAAAAACACTCCTCAATGACGGTATAATTAGAGAATCCTGTTCTCCGTATAATTCTCCCGTCCATGTAGTATCCAAAAAGGGTTTAGATGAAAGCGGTAATCCGAAGCTACGACTGGTAATCGATTATAGGAAAATTAACGAAAAAACTATTCCTGATCGATATCTAATACCGGACACAACTATAATTTTAGCCAACTTGGGAAATTCAAAATATTTTACCACCTTAGATTTAAAATCCGGTTTCCATCAGATTGTTATGTGTGGGGAAGATAGAAAAAAAACTGCGTTTAGCATTAACAATGGAAAGTATGAATTTTGTAGGCTACCCTTCGGTTTAAAAAATGCGCCAAGCATTTTTCAGAGAGCGATCGACGATGTTCTGCGCGAAGACATCGGAAAATGTTGTCACGTTTACATCGATGACATAATTATTTATTCACCCGACGTAAACTCGCATTTGGCTAACATCGATAAAATCTTAGGCAAGTTAGAAAAAGCGGGAATGAGAGTGTCGACAGAAAAATCGAAGTTTTACAAAACGGAAGTTGAGTTTCTGGGTTTTTTGGTTTCAGAGAAGGGTATAAGAACTTGTCCAGATAAAGTCCACGCCATTTTGAATTATAATCTTCCAACAACACTGCGCGCACTGCGATCATTCCTCGGTCTATCAGGCTACTTCGTCGCTTTGTACAAAATTATGCCGATATGGTAAAGCCATTAACCAAATATCTTCGTGGTGAGAATGGACATGTAGGAGCAAAAAAATCGAAAAATGTTGAAATTACACTCGATTGTGAGGCGCTAAGTGCTTTCGAAAAAGTAAAGCGAGTCTTAGCTTCCGAAGACGTTCTTCTTCAATATCCAAATTACAACCGACCTTTCAAACTGACGACGGATGCCTCGTCAAGCGCTTTAGGTGCAGTTTTGTGTCAAAATGGTCGCCAAACTTTCACTATAAACCTGGAAAAGAGAATAAGGTAGCTGATGCGCTCTCTAGGCAGTACGTTAATATTTTGGAAGAATCTGAATCAAACGAAACTGCTCACAGTGAAGAGTCATCTAGTAACACTCTAAAAACTATAAAGCAACCCGTTAATCAATTCAAAAATCAACTAATTTTAACTAAATCGAATACTTTAAGTAAAAACACTAAAATTTTGTTTCAGAAATTTATTCGACACACCATTTTTTTTGACACTATTGAAAAATTGATACACTGTTTAAAATCTTCACTAAATTATAACGCCACAAATGGAATTCATTGTGACCTCTCTACTTTAACGGAAATACAGAATCCCATATTATCTAAATTTCCAGGTGTAAAATTTGTTTACACGGAATTACTCGCTATTGATTTGACAAGCAAGGATGACCAACTGGAAACAGTCGCTACTGAGCATAATCGAGCACACCGCTGCTTATCTGAAAACTTTCACCAAATTTCCAAAGAATATTACTTTTCGAGTTTGAAACAAATGTTAAAAAATTTAATAGCAAATTGTAAGATTTGCTTGGAAAATAAGTACCAGCGCAGGCCACCAAACCCTGGCATTGGCAAAACGCCTATCCCAAACTTCCCAGGGGAAATTCTCCATCTAGACATATTTTTTACCACCAAACAAAATTTTTTGACATGCGTCGACAAATTTTCTAAATTTGCCGTAGTAAAGCCAATCGCATCAGGATCCACTGTTGATGTCAAAGATGCTCTTCTACAAGTTTTATTAACGTTCAACAATACAAAAACCGTTGTATCCGACAACGAAAAGGCTTTTCACTCCAATTTAATAAAAACAATACTAAGAGATCACTTTTCTATTGATCAATTCTTTATACCCACACTTCACAGCGAAAGCAACGGTCAAGTGGAAAGGTTCCACTCCACCTTGCTCGAAATAGCGCGTTGTATTAAGGAACAACAGCAAATATATGAAACTACCGACCTAATTTTACTAGCAACCCACAAATATAATCATAGCATTCACTCTGTAATAAACGCTAAGCCTATTGACGTGTTTCACAATTGTCCAGCTGAAAAATTAAATGCTGTTAGAAGAAGGTTAGTAGAAGCTCAAGAAAAAACCCTTAACAGATATAATGCAAGTAAAACACTTAAAACATACAAAGTTGGAGAAAAGGTTTTTTGAGAAGAAACAAACGATTGGGTAATAAATTTGATAAAATTTTTATAGAAAAAGTTATCGAAAGGGATCTCGGTACTGCAGTTATGATCAAAGGGAAAAGAATCCACAAAAGCAATTTGCGATAGTTTTCTCTAATGTTTTTCTGAAGAAATGAAATTTAAACAATAAAATAAAATAGAATAATAATTAATAGAATAATAACTAATTAATTAAGAGAATAATAACTAATTAATTAATTAATTAACAGTTTAATAAAAATTAACAAGTCAATGAAATTAAAAGAAATTACCTTTTTTATCTTAAATTATTACCATTTCTTTAAAACAACTTTGTAAACCTATTTTTAAGCTACTACAATTGTAAATAAATAACAAACAACAAATTTAATATCGAAAAGATTTTTCTTTCGAACTGTACCCACCTGTCGGCAAGCAATTGGCAATTCTTCCGACAGTAACAACTTGCCATGAAAAAGCTTCTAAAAAGAACTCTGAGACAAAGCTCAGAAAAAGTGATGTCACAAGTGTTCTGCCGTTCGGAACCGGCTAAAATAAGTAGGTCCATTCTAATACTGTCCAAATTTAAGACGCACAACAGTAATGGAAGAGAAGCTCGGCCAATGAGCCCTTTGGGGCTTTAAGTGCCACATATTTATTTTTATATTTTACAATTGTAAACAATTTTTTTCACCTGTTTCAACTATCACATCGATTTTCGAGATCTAAATTGACTTTATCGAAACGAGGACGTTTCGAATTTGACAAGGGGAATAGTTAAGATGTAATGTTAAAACCGCTTTCTAACACTACAACTGATGTGGAGCCTAAAGCCGAGCTTATGTGTGGAATCCAACACCAACGAGTTATGAGCATATAATTGCACTCAATATTCACACATCGACGAGTTACGAGTTATCATTGCACTCGATACTCACTGCACTTATTATTATCATACATTTGTATGTGTGTAACGTACTCAGCTCTACAGCATTACTACACCCGTAGCTTTGACGCTGAGAACCACCGTTGTCGAAGAAAAGGCAACAACAACTTAGACCCGCTAAGCAACGCTCGATATTGGCGCCAAAATCTATAGCTTGTAAAACCAACAACATTCACACCTTTGAAACAATGACGAATGCCAAAAGCTATCTCTTATCCCCACATATGTACCTACTCACGTGGGAGTACAGCAGTCTCTTAAAATGAAATCGAGTGATAATGCATCATTAAGAAATCAGTAATAAAGCGAGTCACATCGCAGTAAAGCAAATATAAATTTAATAATAATTTAATCGCTTTAATAATAATTTGTCGCTTTGTACAAAATTGTGCCGATATGGTAAAGCCATTAACCAAATATCTTCGTGGTGAGAATGGACATGTAGGAGCAAAAAAATCAAAAAATGTTGAAATTACACTCGATTGTGAGACGCTAAGTGCTTTCGAAAAAGTAAAGCGAGTCTTAGCTTCCGAAGACGTTCTTCTTCAATATCCAAATTACAACCGACCTTTCAAACTGACGACGGATGCCTCGTCAAGCGCTTTAGGTGCAGTTTTGTGTCAAAATGGTCGCCCCATTACAATGATTTCGAGAACTCTTTCTGCTACAGAACAAAATTACGCCACGAATGAACGCGAACTGCTTGCAATCGTATGGGCTTTGAAAACGTTGCGACATTACCTTTACGGAATAAAAAATATAAACATTTTTACTGACCACCAACCCCTTATTTTTTCCATATCAGAAAAAAATCCAAATAGTAAAATGAAGAGATGGCGCGCATTTATAGAAGAATTTTCGCCAAACTTTCACTATAAACCTGGAAAAGAGAATAAGGTAGCTGATGCGCTCTCTAGGCAGTACGTTAATATTTTGGAAGAATCTGAATCAAACGAAACTGCTCACAGTGAAGAGTCATCTAGTAACACTCTAAAAACTATAAAGCAACCCGTTAATCAATTCAAAAATCAACTAATTTTAACTAAATCGAATACTTTCAGTAAAAACACTAAAATTTTGTTTCAGAAATTTATTCGACACACCATTTTTTTGACACTATTGAAAAATTGATACACTGTTTAAAATCTTCACTAAATTATAACGCCACAAATGGAATTCATTGTGACCTCTCTACTTTAACGGATATACAGAATCCCATATTATCTAAATTTCCAGGTGTAAAATTTGTTCACACGGAATTACTCGTTATTGATTTGACAAGCAAGGATGACCAACTGGAAACAGTCGCTACTGAGCATAATCGAGCACACCGCTGCTTATCTGAAAACTTTCACCAAATTTCCAAAGAATATTACTTTTCGAGTTTGAAACAAATGTTAAAAAATTTAATAGCAAATTGTAAGATTTGCTTGGAAAATAAGTACCAGCGCAGGCCACCAAACCCTGGCATTGGCAAAACGCCTATCCCAAACTTCCCAGGGGAAATTCTCCATCTAGACATATTTTTTACCACCAAACAAAATTTTTTGACATGCGTCGACAAATTTTCTAAATTTGCCGTAGTAAAGCCAATCGCATCAGGATCCGCTGTTGATGTCAAAGATGCTCTTCTACAAGTTTTATTAACGTTCAACAATACAAAAACCGTTGTATCCGACAACGAAAAGGCTTTTCACTCCAATTTAATAAAAACAATACTAAGAGATCACTTTTCTATTGATCAATTCTTTATACCCACACTTCACAGCGAAAGCAACGGTCAAGTGGAAAGGTTCCACTCCACCTTGCTCGAAATAGCGCGTTGTATTAAGGAACAACAGCAAATATATGAAACTACCGACCTAATTTTACTAGCAACCCACAAATATAATCATAGCATTCACTCTGTAATAAACGCTAAGCCTATTGACGTGTTTCACAATTGTCCAGCTGAAAAATTAAATGCTGTTAGAAGAAGGTTATTAGAAGCTCAAGAAAAAACCCTTAACAGATTTAATGCAAGTAAAACACTTAAAACATACGAAGTTGGAGAAAAGGTTTTTTTGAGAAGAAACAAACGATTGGGTAATAAATTTAATAAAATTTTTATAGAAAAAGTTATCGAAAGGGATCTCGGTACTGCAGTTATGATCAAAGGGAAAAGAATCCACAAAAGCAATTTGCGATAGTTTTCTCTAATGTTTTTCTGAAGAAATGAAATTTAAACAATAAAATAAAATAGAATAATAATTAATAGAATAATAACTAATTAATTAAGAGAATAATAATTAATTAATAGAATAACAGTTTAATAAAAATTAACAAGTCAATGGAATTAAAAGAAATTACATTTTTTTATCTTAAATTATTACCATTTCTTTAAAACAACTTTGTAAACCTAGTTTTAAGCTACTACAATTGTAAACAATTTTTTTCACCTGTTTCAACTATCACATCGATTTTCGAGATCTAAATTGACTTTATCGAAACGAGGACGTTTCGAATTTGACAAGGGGAATAGTTAAGATGTAATGTTAAAACCGCTTTCTAACACTACAACTGATGTGGAGCCTAAAGCCGAGCTTATGTGTGGAATCCAACACCAACGAGTTATGAGCATATAATTGCACTCAATATTCACACATCGACGAGTTACGAGTTATCATTGCACTCGATACTCACTGCACTTATTATTATCATACATTTGTATGTGTGTAACGTACTCAGCTCTACAGCATTACTACACCCGTATAGCAACAGCTTTGACGCTGAGAACCACCGTTGTCGAAGAAAAGGCAACAACACCTTAGACCCGCTAAGCAACGCTCGATATTGGTGCCAAAATCTATAGCTTGTAAAACCAACAATATTCACACCTTTGAAACAATGATGAATGCCAAAAGCTATCTCTTATCCCCACATTCCTACTCACGTGTGAGTACAGCAGTCTCTTGAAATGAAATCGAGTGATAATGCATCATTAAGAAATCAGTAATAAAGCGAGTCACATCGCAGTAAAGCAAACATAAATTTAATAATAAATGTAATAATAATTTTATTAATTTATACAAGTATATTCACTTATATATATATATATATACATATATATATATATATATATATATATATATATATATATATATATATATATATATATATATATATATATATATATATATATATATATATATACATATATATATATATATATAAGATTGGTTTCGATTAGCTAAGGATGGCCCTTGCTACTCGTGAAGTCAGCCCAACCATTATAAGGTGGGTGGACAGCATGCTGAGGAAAAGGGCAATAACCTTTCAAAATGCGAGTTGCAGACTCAGAGGTAGGGTAGTCAAAGGGTGTCCACAGGGGGGAGTATTATCGCCCATCCTTTGGAACATCACGGTCGATTCCCTACTTCAGCTTCTGGACTCAAAAGGAATACACACCGTCGGGTATGCAGATGACATAGTGGTAACGGTGAGCGGTAAGTTCCTGGACACTATTTATGATACCGTGAGAGGTGCACTCAAAATTGTTGAAGTATGGTGCACGGAACAAGGTCTCTCTGTAAATGCTAGTAAGTCGGAAACAGTACTCTTTACTAAAAGGAGGACTGGACTAACAATAGACCCTCTTAGGCTTTTTGGATCGAACATCAACGTATCCAAGGAAGTAAAGTATCTAGGTGTCATCCTGGATAACAAGCTGACTTGAAATAGTCACGTCGATGACAAGATCCAGAAGGGAAAGCGGGTATTGCATCAGTGTAAGAGAGTGTTCGGTCTCATGTGGGGAATTACTCCCAGAGCAGCGTACTGGATTTACACAACGATGGTCAGACCCTTAATAACATATGCTGCTGTGGTCTGGTGGCCTAAGGACACCCAAAAGACCGCGAAAAGCAAGTTAGATAGGGTACAAAGAATGGCTTGTATTGGGATTACCGGAGCTATCCGGACGACCCCAGTAGAAGCATTGGAAGTCTTTCTCGGGCTGCTGCCGTTGGACTTGCATATTATGAAGTCAGCGGCATTAACAGCATTACGTCTGAAGACAACCAATAATTGGTATGGATTCGGCACAGAGAGGGGGTACAGGGGCATCCTGTCACTGTTATATAGCAGTGTAAAGGAGGCGCAAATGCCAATGGAGGGAATGGGTAGGCTGAAGATGACTGAAAAGTCACACAGAACACTCATTGAAGACGGCCTCACACATGATGTATGTGAGGAAAATGACATCAGTATTTTTACAGATGGTTCATTAATGGATGGCAGAGCGCGTGCTGGAATCTTCTCTAAAGAGTTGGGACTGGCATGCACTCTGAATCTGGGAAGATACGAATCGGTCTATCAAGCAGAAATGCTTGGTCTAATGCATACGCTAGACCATCTACTTGATGGAAAGGTGCAAGGTAAGAAAATCTTGCTAGCACTCGATAACCAGGCGGTGGTCAGGCGGCTGCAACAACCTACGGTATCTTCTAAGTTGGCGCTCGAATGTGTTCAGAAACTTAATGGGTGTGCTCGTAGTAATGCGATTACTCTTATGTGGGTGAAGGGACACATTGGTATAGAACAGAATGAAGCTGCAGACGCCTTGGCTAGACAAGGATCTGAAGCTGAATTTTATGGACCGGAACCAGTAGTTGCTCTCAGCAGCGGGACGGTGAAGGCAAAGGTTGAAGAGTGGATAAAGAAACTTCATCACACGAGATGGGAGAACTTATCTACTTGTAGACAAGCAAAGGCTTCGTTGAGGCTATCAAAGGGCAGTGAATCGGGGAGGGCTCTTAGTCTAGGACGAATGACTCTAAGCAGGTTGACTGCATTAATAACTGGGCATGGCAATTTCAGGTACCACCTCAGCAAGATGGGTCTTGTTGATGGGGAGGATGCTGATATTTGCAGATTATGCATGGAAGAGGCAGAGACAGCGGCGCACATAGTGTGCCAGTGTCCTGCATTGGCAAACAGGAGGATGTCCACAATGGGTCGCCAATTTATTGATGAACTCGAAATGTGGAACATACCCCACAAAAATATGCTTGAAATAACACGTGATGTTATTATGAGGAAGGAAGTAGAAGAATTCTGCAACCGAACAAATAATTAACACACGATTTGAGGGACGAAAAGGGACCCATATAAGTGGTCTGATTCGGCTAATCCCTAATATATATATATATATATATATATATATATATATATATATATATATATATATATATATATATATATATATATATATATATATATATATATATATATATATATATATATATATATATATATATATATATATATATATATATATATATATATATATATATATATATATATATATATATATATATATATATATATATATATATATATATATATATATATATATTGCCGAGGGTTTCTGGCCCTGAATCCAGGTCAACGTTTGGATGTTGTGCATGCCGCAACTGTTTGGCTCGGTCTCACGAAGACTGTGACTCCCTACACAGCTGCAAAAAATGCAAGCTAGCGCACCACACGCTCCTACATCGGGACACTCCGTCTGTAAAAATAATGTCAGAACTCCGTAGTAACCCTCCACAGCATCTTCGCCGAAGATCGCCGAAGATGCTCGTCACAACGCAACACGCGCACCTGAAGACGCGATCTGCTCGCTTCACACGGGCACTCAATTTATGCACTAGTGCATGCGCGATGCCTAAATAATGAATTAATGAATTAATAATACCTACCAATTATACTTACCTTACCTTCATACTTATCATATGGCCACCCTGACTCTCCGCATAAATTCCCTTTATGCTGTCTATTCGCCTCTCGTGCGACGATCGACCGATCAATATAATCGGTCCTCGAGTCCTAATCATCGTGACGTTCCGCGTATATTCTTATATATATTCTATTACAAACAAACATTAATATTAACATTAACATTAAATAAAAATTATATTGTACATATATATCGTACAGTCTATTCTCGACAATAAAATTGATTTAAAATACTTTTAAATCGTGTTGCATTTATTTAGTGCGTTTTATTCATATATATATATATATATATATATATATATGTTTATATATATATATATATATATATATATATATATATATATATATATATATATATGTTTATATATATATGTTTATATATATATATATATATATATATATATATGTTTATATATATATGTTTATATATATATATATATATATATATATATATGTATGTATATATATGTATATATAATGTATGAATCGAATATATACAGACATGCTGCGGAAAGTCGATCCAAAAATGTTGAAAGTATCAACTTGATACTGAAAATCAATTGGAAAAAAACTGAAAACCTCTGAAAGATTTGATTGATAAAACTGGCACATTAAACACTAATGAATCGAATATTAAAGATCATCCTAAAGATTACAAAAATCAATATACTCCATATAAAGGTGATCGGAAACTATTTAAATCTGAAAATCCTTTACCGTATGAGAAGACTAAAATTACTAGCAGCACACCAAAGAGAGTATCATCACAAAGTCGTAATAATACTAGCACCACTACTGATGATGTTTTGTATTCAAAAATGTTTGGTGACACTCTTGTCGATACTATTCATGATAGTATTTCATCAACATTAGAAAAATCACCATCATCTTCACAATTAATAACAAATATTTCACTTTTAAAGCAGTAAAAGCAATTAGATTTGGTATATGGATTTCATCAAGATGCTCATGGAAATTACATGTTCGGAAATAAGTCACTGAAATTTGAAGATGATAAAATTGAGATAGGTGAAAGAAGTTGGACTTTAACTCCAGGTCTATTTCAATTACTTTTTCATAAAGTACCGAAAGTATATAATCTTATAGATTTGGATAACTATAAAGAAATTCTCTTATCAACTAATGCGCATAAACGGCATTTCGAGCTATCAGGTGGAGTGAAAGTTACAAAAGTGTATAATATTAAATTCTAAAAGATTAATTTAAATCAACTCCAAAAAAGGGTCAAGGACTGAAACGTAATCAGTTGATCAATGATGATGTGATGAAGTTAAATACAGCTAAATCGAATTATATCTATTGGAATAATCCAAATCAATTGGTTGACCGCCTTCGTGTCTTGATAGCATCACAAGCTGCTGGAAATTCCAATCATAACAATGAGATAGTATCCATTATTGAAGAGTTACGAGAATCAAAGATTATAATATGATAACGAAACTCTATATATCATTCACTAGCACTATGAGTGTAGATAAGTTTGGTCGTTATTCTGAGAGTATTAATAAGGGGTAGTTATGTCGAGGTGTGAGCAAAATTTTGGGTGTAAAGACAAACGCTTCATCCAAATATATAAGCTTTCAAAATCATCGATTAACAAAAGTCGGTGTACCAGTTGATGAATCTGATGGAATCACTAATGTATATGTTTATGAACTCGTCAATGAAATAATGTCGAAACTAGAAAAAAATGAAGTTGATAATAGGATTCTAATTTCTAAAGTTGAAACATTGAATAATTATCTACTTGGGAAAATTAAAGCTACAGAAGCTAGACTAACTTCTCTACATGAAGACCTCGAACACTATATATATAAATACTATGTACTTAAGGAAACACCTTCATTATCACCAGGCGAAACTATGGAAATGTATGAAATATTGGAAAATCTAAAAAATAAGCAAAACGAATGATTAAACGAGATTTAGTTGAAGAGCTTCATCGACAAGCTCGTAAAAATTTTAATCGCCGACGAGTAATTACTAAAGGTATTGATGACTTGTGGCAAGCGGATTTAGTTGAAATGGGTGCATACATTGCATTAAATCGCGGATATCGATTCCTTCTAACAATTATTGACACTTTCTAGAAATTCGCCTGGGCAATAGCGATTAAAACAAAAAGTAACGACCATGTAACACAAGCTATCACACATCATATCGATGAATTAATATTTATCAAAAATTGGTTGATGAATATAATCATGAATTACATAGAATGATCAAATGCTTTTGAGAAGGTGTACACTACGAATTGAACTACTGAGATATTTAAAATTAAGCAAATTCAAAAAACTAATCCTACAACATATATACTAGAAGACTATCAAGGAAATCCTATAAAAGGGGGGTTTTATGAATATGAGTTTATGAAGACGACATACCCTGATATGTATTTAACTGAAAAAATTGTAAAAACTACATGTGATAAAGCCTATATTAAATGTCTCGGATTCTCTAAAGAGCATAATTCATGGATAAATAAAAGCGATATTGTATGATTTTATAAATAAAAAAAAGTTAATAAAACGAAATGTAGCGTATTTTATATAATCATAACCGTATTTGTAGTTAAGATGTCCAGAACAATAGAATTAGTTGGAAAAAGCTCGGAGCTAACAGCAGATTTTTTTTCACCCATCGAGTTGAATGATGATTACGTTTGTGCTCTAGTTGATTTTACCACTTATCACTCAATACCTAATATGGACTATGGAAATAATTTATTTCACATTGGTGACCATGTTATCGAGATTCCAATAGGATCATATGAAATTGATGATATAATTGACTTTGTTGTTGAAAAGTATGAAGATATGAATATAGAGGATATTTTGAAAATTGAGCCTAATAACAATACAATGCAAATTGAGATATTGTCAACTATTGACCTCATTTATTTTGATCGTGAACGTACAATTGTACAATTGTTGGGGTTCAGCAGACGTGAATTAAAACCTAATAAATACCATCATTCTGATGTACAAGTTGATATTTCTAAAGTAAACGTTTTACGAATCGAGTGCAACATAACTACAGGGTCATATATTAACAATGATTCGGCTCATACAATTCATCAGTTTCTGTATCGGTTTTACCAAGGTATAAAATAAGTGAGCGACCGCAAACATTAATTAATTTACCTGTTAACACTAGACGGATAAGTCAACTCTTGGTGAGAATTGTTGATCAAGACGGGAACTTAGTGAATTTTCGCAAGGAACAAATTGCATTAAGACTCCACTTAAAGCCGGCTCCTTAGGATGATTATATATAATAAAGATATAGTCAGAAATCAATTTACTAACAATATACGATTGACCTCTGATAGAAACATATCGCAAAAAAAACCTCGCTACACGTCTCCAAAAGTTGATAGTAAATATTTTAATGGAAAACAAAATATCTTATCGCCATTAAATAAAAAGTTTTCAAAAAGCTTACGATGTAAAATTAAAAACGATAGTGCAAGAAGGAAAAACGTTTCAACGGCAATGAGTTTGAGAAATATTACCGTTATTCGGAAACCGATCGAGAATGTCGGTTCGAGTGTCCAACGCGAAACGACGTTCTACTTTACTTTGCTTGGATGTTGACAGCATTTGAGTGAGGGGACCCCTAAGTATCCAGCCAAATATTGTGTTCTGCGCGAGGAGGCATCCGCATATATTTTGGTGGATTCCAGTTAGGAGGATTTGAGGAATCAAATCGCTACCTATGACCATGTCGATTTGCTTTTGTACGAAGCAATTTGGGTCGGCCAAATCTAACATTGGGAATTGCTGCCAATCGGGCTGGCATATTTTGTATGTTGGGAAGAATTCGGTCAATTGTGGGAGTACAATTGCCTGGGTTTGTAACTGTTTGCCAGCTTCTGGAGCAACTAGCATGAGAGTACATATCTGGTTAGAGTTTTGAATGGTTTTTCCACCCACTCCAGAAATTTCGACGTTAGTTGCTTGTGTGGGAAGCCTCAGTCGATTTTGTACTTGAGAAGAAACGAATGTTCTTTGAGAACCTTGGTCGATGAGTGCACGTACCTTGTGGAGTTCTCCGAGATGCTCTATAGAGACAAGAGCTGTGGGCAGAAGTGTTTTCCTTCAGTTGTGGTGAGTAATGCTTGCACCTTTGAAGTTGATTTGGAGCATGATGAACAAGGTTGCTCATCTTCGGAGGATCGGTCCTGAGATCTCCGGTTTCTTGAGGGGGTTATTGTCTGCTGCGTGCTCTTTTTCTTATTGTGCGGCTGAAGCGTGGAGGTTTGCGCCAAAACCTTGGTGTTCCTACTGGAATATTTTCTGCTGCTATGTGAAGCATCGTGTGATGCCTTCGATGACATTGCAAACAGGAATATTTGCTTTTGCAATCCCGTTTATGGTAAGTAAAGGCCAAGCAGTTCTCACAGAGATTGTGTTCTCGAACTAGCCTCACTCTATCGCGAACAACTAACTTTTTAAATCGACCACACGAGTTTAGCCGATGAGCAGCTTTGCAGATTGGACAAGAGAATGTCCGATTGCTTTCTGCAAAAAAGTTTGGGTTTTGTTCTGGGGTCTATTTTGTAGAAATACTGGTTTGTTTGGTTTGACGCTGTTGAGCCTCTCCCCGACTTCATACCTGAGAGTCAGCAATTCGTTCATTTGCTGACATGTTGGAAGATCCTTGCGGGAACTTAGATATTGTTCCCAGAGAGCCAAGGAATATTCAGGCAGTTTTGAACAACAGATATACATAAGGATTGGATCCCAATCCTCTGTCGAGACGCCTTGAGAGGATAAAACGGACAGAGAATTGTTAATCCTGGTTTGCAGATTCTGAATTGCCTCGCTATTCACGTATCTCACTTGAGGGAGTTTCAAGAGAGTTTTTATTTGTCTGTCGACCAGAATTCGTTTGTTTTCGAAACGGGCTTTTAGCGCATTCCATGCCAATTCGAAATTTTCATTGCTGAGCGTGTACTGCTTCACAATGGCTCCGGCTTTTCCTGCAGTTTTGTATCGGAGATGATACAGTTTTTGGGCAGAAGAGAGTTTTGGGTGGTTAATGTAAACCGCCGTAAACATGTCGCGGAAGGACGTCCATTCTTCATACCCACCGGAAAAGGATTCGGTATCACAAGTTGGAACAGTCAGGCAAATCGCGGAATTATTTGCCTGCTCTGTTGCAGAGATAGAGGGAATTTCTGCTTGTGATGAAAGTTCCAATCTGGAGGCTGATTGAAATTCTAAGAGATCCGAAATCTGTGCACGCGCTCTTGGCAGAATTCCATTTTACTTCTCGCTGCCAGTTTGAAATTACTGGGCAGCTCATCCTCATCCTTTAATCCTACTTTTCTGTAAGCAGCTTTCATATCCTCATAATAGCTGGAGAGGTCTTCCAGCTTGACCTTCAGGAGAGAAGGAGTTAGTTCCTCAACAGTAATTGTTGAGAACTTTACGGAGAAATGTGCAAGATTATCTGCTTTAAAAATGAATTCACTTGAGGTAGTGGATCTGGCCTTAGATTTTGTAATAGGCATATTATTATTGTAACGTATTTTTGAGAAAATGAAATTATAACTTTGGTGAAGTGAGAATTCACTCTTATACGTCAAAAGAAAGAAACGTGTCAATAGAGTAATTAAAAAATCGATAATAGGCAATTTAAATATCGATAACAAAAAAGTTATCGATGTGGTGTCAAACCAAAATTAGATATTTTATGTAAAACGGTTACACGCAAAAATAGAATGACTTGAAAAAAATGGTGCAATATTTTCCAGTCTTCTAGTTGCAAGTTTAAACGATATCAGTCAGAAAAAATTCGAAGAAATTGTATTTTGGAGATTACTGTTAGTGCAGTGACTACCAGAAAAACCAGAATAATTTATTAGGTTTTATCGAGTGATAGAGATATCGCTTTGTTTTATATATATATATATATATATATATATATATATATATATATATATATATATATAAAACAACAAAATAAATATGTGGCACTTCAAGCCCCAAAGGTCTCACTGGCCGAGCTTCTCTTCCATTACTGTTGTGCGTCTTAAATTTTGGACAGTATTAGAATGGACCTAATTATTTTAGCCGGTTCCGAACGGCAGAACACTTGTGAGCTTTGTCACAGAGTTCTTTTTAGAAGCTTTTTCATGGCAAGTTGTTACTGTCGGAAGAATTGCCAATTGCTTGCCGACAGGTGGGTACCGTTCGAAAGAAAAATCTTTTCGATATTAAATTTGTTATGCATCAGCCGGGTATTGAACCACGACCAACAGATCAGAAGGCGAACACACTAACCACTGAGCTACGGCATCCATATATATATATATATATATATATATATATATATATATATATATATATATATATATATATATATATATATACATTCTGTCAAATAAGTACCCGGAAATTCTCATTTTTAATTTTCCCTCTGAGAATATTTCAAAAAAATTTTTTTCCCAGATTGGCACAACTGTCAGCCTGTCAGCCACTATTCTGTGAATTTTTATTGCTATGTGTGATTTAGTTTGGTTACGGCGTGATTAGTAACAAGTCAACCTTTTGTGTGCGTTGCGATTTTTACTATGGATAAAAATATCGAACAAAGAGTTCGATTGTTTTTATTGTTTCTCACTTCACATTTACGTATATAGGGCCGGTTTGAAGTTTAACACGAAGGACCATGAATAAAACGCACTAAATAAATGCAACACTATTTAAAAGTATATAAATAACTTCGATTTTATTGTCGAGAATAGACTGTACGATATATATGTACAATATAATTTTTATTTAATGTTAATTTTAATATTAATGTTTGTTTGTAAGAGAATATATACGTCACGATGGTTAGAACTCGAGGACCGATTATATTGATCGGTCGATCGTCGCACGAAAGGCGAATAGACAGCATAAAGGGAATTTATGCGGAGAGTCAGGGTGGCCATATGGTAAACATGAAGGTAAGTTAAGTATAATTGGTAGGTTTATTAATTCATTATTATAACCTGTTACTTTAATTTATTTTCTTCTTTCAGGGACAGACCATATGGCTCGTCTAAAGGGATTTAGACAATATCTATATATATATATATATATATATATATATATATATATATATATATATATATATATATATATATATATATATATATATATAACGTCCATCAGCAATTGGATCATCTTTAGATATTACGAGAAATCCATATTTATCACTCCGGCATTCTTTACACATCTCATGAAACTCTTCATATGTAAGATCAGTTCCAACATGATCATTATACACATGCTTAATATTTAACTCATCTTGCTTAAACATTATTATTAAGTTAGCATTATCACGAATTAAATGCTTTGGAATGCGTATATATGTTTGACATAAATAGAAACTATCAATTTTATTATGACGACCCATGCAGAAATATACTCGAACATTATTTTGTTCTTCACACGCGACATCATCAAATAAAATAATGGGATTTTTTCTGGCTTCATTTGGTGGTATAACTTCCTCATTCTCTGAGAATGTGAAAAGCCCCATCCCTTTTATGGGGGTGAGTAACTTCTTCAAATACTGATATTTCGGTTGATTAAGTGATTTCCCATAAATATAAATATTTTCAAATTTTAATCCATTCGGACTTTCAATTAAACTTATCATAACATTAGTTTTCCCACATTTCGATGGTCCGATAATTAAACATCTGATTGTATTCGGTAGTAGGAGTCCATGACGAGGTTTTCAAGTATCATTTGTTTTAAAGTCTAAATGCCTCACAACAATTTTTTTATCCTGTCTTATGAACTTCATTTTAACAACTGAATTACATTATGCTTGTATAATAAGCACATCCTCTTCACATAATATTATTAGTATATTGTCATCATTTCATGTTGCAACATTAGGAAACTATTAATAATGGCTTTATTAATTAAAAAAGGCTTTAGTCATAAAAAACAACTTCATGGTGGTGGACTTGTTGATGGGATAATTAATTCTTTACCAGTTGAATTACATATACCCGGCTATCAATTTTGCGGTCCTGGTAATAAGCTTAAAAAGCGTTTAAATAGAGGTGATAAGGGTGTAAATCCATTAGATGCTGCTTGTAGAGAACACGATATTGCATATTCGCAAAACAAAGACTTAGATAGAAGGCACATTGCTGATAAACAACTTGTTGAAAGAGCTTGGCAAAGAGTAACTTCAAAGGATAGTAGCATTGGTGAGAAGGCAAGTGCTTGGCTTGTGACAAACGCGATGAAATCTAAAGTTAAATTCGGAATGGGTAATAACATTACGAAGACGAGATGGAAACGAAAATGTGTAAAAAGTAAATGTCCTAAAAAATTATTTACAGCTGCCCTTGCGAAGGCCCGCAAAATTTTGAAACGTCAGATGCCTGATAGCGTGGAAAAAGCTGTGAAAATCGCACATAAAGTAATCAGTAATACATTTAGGGGAAACAAAGAGAATATCAATATTCCTAGAGTTATACAAATCCCCAAAGTTGGGGGATTTCTCCCCTTCGTACCAATCCAAACCGCATTGGGTGCACTTGGTGGTTTAGCATCAGGAGGATCGGCTATCGTCAAGGCTGTCAACAGCGCCAAAGCAGCTATAGAGCAGTTGGATGAAGCAAACCGTCATAATAAGACAATGGAAGTGATTGCTACGGGAAAAGGTTTATATTTGAAGCCATATCGGAAGAGTTACGGTGTCTTTTATCGACCACAAGCAAAAAACTTTTAAGTATGTTACCCAAGAGAGCGCTCACTGACGTTGACATTATACTGATACTGATACTCTTCCACGAAAACCACATGTGATAGTATACAAAGCAGTGGAACACATTGGGTAGCATATATTAAAAATAAAAATCATATTGAATATGATGATAGCTTCGGAAATATACCTCCACCAAAAGAACTAATAAAGTATTTTGGGGACAAACATCAACTACAATTATAAACGTTATCAGAAATTCAACACATACACTTGTGGTCATCTATGACTAAAATTTTTATATCAACTTTCTCACACTTTTTAAATAAATGAAATAAAACACAATATTTTTTTTTCGCACCTCAAAAAGCGAACAATAATTTTATTTATTTATTTTTCATATAAGTAGCTGAATTATCTAAAACATTTAGAGCTTCGGTATATTCTAATTCTTTAAAAATAATTTGTAATTTTTCAAAGGTGCCAGGTCCTCGATGGGTTATCTTTGTGAATAGTTCTGCATGAAGCCTCCTTTCTCTATTATATTCATCAACATCGTCATCATCATCGTCATCAAAGATGTTGGGAGATAATCTATACTGTATTATATCTATCATGCGCTGTGTTATGAGGTTGTTTTCCACACATTTATTCGAAAGTTCTTTATAATTTGTTAGCTAGATTAATTGTTCAATATTTCTTAAAATAATCTCTCGGTGTATATCATCCATGATTATTTTATTGAAGTTTGCTTGATGTGAGCTTCACGCTATCACTAACTGCGATTATCAATTCTTCAATCTGTTATACGGAACATTTGATGTACTATACTTTTTTGCATCCTCTTCCTCAGTGTTTACCTCCTTCGAATTTGAATGGACTTCATACTGCTTTCTCTTGGCAGCAGTATCTTCTATTTTTATGTGACCATATTTATTACTACCACCGTTCCAGCAATTTGACATTCAACAGTGTAACATGAATGACCTCGCAATGACATGCGTCAACAAAAGTCGGTTCTGTTTCCCTATTGGTAACTTGTAGACCAAATCTTTCTAAAAATTCAAGTACACACTCTCCTTTATAGTTTTCATTGCTGCTGCCCCACACAGAACTATGCGTATTAACATCGCAGCCCAAGATCAAGCCAACACCCCTATGATCACAGAATCTTACTAAAGCTTCCACCTCTCTTGTATGTGGTTCTTCCAGAGAATCGTATAGAAGGTATGCTGATGCGATCATAAATGGACTCGCACCGTCACCTATTCTCACTACTGTGAGATTCGGTGAGCACAAGATAGACATTAGAATCGCACGTATCCCCTGTCTAACTAAAATGCAGGTCCTTAATCTCCCTCCTGTTTATGGATAGAACATGGTGCTCTTTTGTGCAGATATAAAAAAAAAAAAAATAAATATGTGGCACTTAAAGCCCCAAAGGACTCATTGGCCGAGCTTCTCTTCCATTACTGTTGTGCGTCTTAAATTTTGGACAGTATTAGAAGGGACCTACTTATTTTAGCCGGTTCCGAACGGCAAAACACTTGGACATCACTTTTTCTGAGCTTTGTCACAGAGTTCTTTTAGAAGTTCTTTCATGGCAAGTTGTTACTGTCGGAAGAATTGCCAATTGCTTGCCGACAGGTGGGTACCGTTGTGCAGATATACCTTCGATATTTCCATGAAGGATCCAGGGTTATTGCACAAGTGCAATGTCAACCTCATCATCATAGAAGCTTCGCACCATCATTGTTGATGCCGCTTTGCTGTGGTGAATATTGAATTGGCACACATCTAGAAATTCCTGGCACGGGCCCACCTTTCGCCTTAATGGTTTCTTCCTTAGGGAATTTGCCATTAGCCCCATGCCAGGAGCCGCGTCATACCCCTCATTCCCTTCTGGAATTTGACAACGGCCAGTTCGAGACCGCAGTTGAATCTTCCACTGCGATCTTAATGGCCTCCGCATCCTCCTTGGGACACAGCTCGGTGAATACGACACCTACATTATCTTATTGGTGCTCCGCCGTCTTGCACAGCCATTATTTGGATTGCTGATTTTTGCTGATCTGTCCGCCATTTCTGGACATTCCCTTTGAGTTCCAAAGGTGAGAGCGAGTGGTGCAGCTAATAGCTCGACCTCTGCTGAAGTCTTATTGTAAGCCGTTCCACACGTTATGACCCCTGGAACTTCCAAACCTTCATTTTTTAAAAATTAATTTTATTTCCACGAGTTGCGAAGAAATAATGATTCGCGATAAGCAGGTAAGGCTACTTATTACGGAGGGCGCCAGGTATCCGTAAGCTCACGTTGCCGACTGGGCTATTTTTAAAAAAGCAGCTCCCAGCCAAGCTTAACTTCGGCACGTATCGCATAACACTTTGATCTAGCCCCTTACCTCCGACCATGAAGAAATCAAAAACATCAACCAACTTATCCTTATCTTAGCTAGATACCGCCTGGCATCGTACAGGCTGACCTGTGGTATCTATTTCCAGTCGGCACCCTCGTTGCGCGTCAGTGGAGGATTTTGACGACTTCAATATCAGTTACTGGCGTTCGCTTTTATAATCATATGGTAATTGAGCTAACGGTATCTCAATTAAACGGAATTATCATATTGTACAAATCCGAACTCACAACTTAACATTTGTGCCTCCTGTGAGGACACGTTGGAGTCAGGAGTACAATTATGCAAGTAATGCAAGTTTATTGGTAACAGGTTGGTTTTTATATCATTACAATGACTTGTGTTACTACCTGGAGAGATTGCAATTGATAGATCGAAGGTACTTCGACCATCAATGGGTTGACTGTTTATTAGGAAACGACGTATATTACGATATTATCCGTGGCGATGTTCGCCGCGGAAACAGAGGAGAACCAATCAGTCAGGGCACAGTATTTGGCTTTCTCCTATCTGGCAAATTCATAGTGGAACAATCACTCTGTTTGCACTCGTTGTTATTATTGTTACGTGTAGAATTATTATTGAATTTTAAAATGATTATTTTATCGAAATATAAAACCCATTGAATTGTTGTTTTCTGGCCCCACGTTGGGCGCCATTATTGTTATGTTATCTGCTTTATTTACTTCTTTATGTCTTCACAATAATGCCCATCTGTGAAAAGACCATTACTATTACACACGACCCCAATATGTCCGTATACCAATTCATTTTATGTCCTTGTACACCCATATCTGTCCACAACTAAGTACACATATATGCGTATATGTACCCGTTGTAACACACACACATGCACACTCCGGTCGTCACCTCACAGAGTAATGTACTCGGTGTCGTAACACTACAAACACAACAATGGCAGGCTTTTATTTTATTTGGGCGCCATTATTGTTCATCCATTATAATGCACCCACAGTGGCCTTGCACCAGCTGGCTAGAGTATTCAGGGCGTGGTCCTCAACCCACCACTGAGAGGCAATGGATGAACAATAATGCCCACCATCATTGTGGACATGGGCACTCCATCCGATAGTAACCCGAAACAAAACAACTACATATACACAAATCCACAGCACGACATATCCTCTTATCGTCACGCTCAACCTGGCATGCCTATTGTGTGCTCCCTCCCTACCTGGATTGACCATGCATGCCTTCAAAATCGTGGATAATCCCCACTAAAACATGGTGAACGCATGATATCAGAATTAGTTCAGTGGTGTGAAGGCTTTTAGAGGAATATCGTACTACTACTCGTATAGAGAATAGAAAATATATAGTATGATTGCCTCTTTTATTAACGATTAATCATTCCATGTACATCGCTTCATCAAACATATTGCCCTAACGGAACCCTTCGCTCAAACAAATCTATAAGGCTACCATCAACGAATATCTTCAACTTGCTTAAATAAAATCAGTCAATGTTACAGATCAATCCAATCGTTAAACATATGTCAATAATAAAGATTCCACATGTTGTTATTTTCCACATCACCCGGTCGTCAAAGAATTCTTAATAACTACATAGGTGCGTATCGTTTGATACGTCGGCCAAAACAGATAGCGACATTTTAGCTACCGGGCCGACATTGCAAACAGCATCAGGAGTTCTTATAAATTAGCCTTTTTTAAAGTTCGCATCCTTGGCAGGTGTGGAAAATATGTATGGGTGGATCAATACGAAAAAAAAAAATTCAGCATATATTGTGGCGGCAGAATCCAGAAGACAAAATTACAGAATACATTTGTTCCACATCGCAACAGTTAGCAGACGACGAATCGTGGCGTTTCATGCTACATGTATATATATATATATATATATATATATATATATATATATATATATATGTATATATATATATATATATATATATATATATATATATATATATATATATATATATATGTATATATATATATATATATATATATATATATATATATATATATATATATATATATATATATATATATATCTTTACTCCGTGCGGCAGTGAAGATTGGAGTGTAGAGATATCGGAGGGATCCACGAAACATATATTTTGTACGAGGACGTAAGGATCACGGCAGGGAGAGCACATAAGTTGCAACACCATCTTGCACCACGACATGCCAAACACTATGGCTGACTTTGTGAACCCTTTAATTTTTTAACGTTGCTATTATTGTCAACTTTCTAATTCTCTCTGTCTCTCTCTCGCTCCATATATTTTTTTTTCTATTTCTAAACTTCGTCTTCTTATAAGAAAATGTTCGCGGCGTTCACGTCTGTGCTGTACCACGATAATCAGTGACTGCCCCTACCTCCTCAAGTTTTTCTTTAAAGAAACCTCAATTTGCTTTGGTGGGCTAGAATATTACTGTATTACTTCCAGTAGTGGTACTAATATTTTTCAAACATATCTACACATGTAGATCTAATGCTGCAACTAGCCACCGACGTAAAAACGTAGAACGTGTCAGCTGACACGACCTATCTTATGGGAACGTCGTGTTAGCGAAAACTCACCACCGTATGACGGTGACGTAGACGTTGCTCGTAGCGGAGAGAATCAAAAGCAATTAGATTTTTAACGTAAAAACGTGTCAGCTGATCGCTCTATATGTTTACAGGGTTACCAGCTTAGACTTTTATAAATGAATAAAAAATTAACAAAAAAGTTTAGTCTTTTTTTTTAATTAATCAAAACTATCATCGCGTCATCCCTATGCTCCACTTAGGAGCCAAGGGAAAATATATATATATCATCGTGTTTAGTTATTTATTAAAATATACTTCACGTATATTAATTTTTTTTTTAGTTTCTAACCTATATATTATGAAATTTGATCATGAAAATGGTAAGTGTGATTAAAAGCATGCACGCACAGTGTTACATGGCAACATTTTTATGTATGTATATAAGAAAGAACAGTCGATTTCTCCGTCGCTGCTACGGGCATAACTTTTGACAAATTTTTGCTCTTACGTAGTTGTAGCATAAGCCGTAAATACGTCAAGCGATTTTTTTTACCAATCATAGATTTCAGTTTTATCTTTAATAAATTTATTGTTGTTTTACGGTAATTCATAATGATATTTCGCTATCTGCCACTAGATGGCCTCAAATGAAATGCATAGAGTATAGGAAGTGCACGTGGGTGTCGTAGCTCAGTGGTTAGTGCGTTGGCCTTCTGACCTACAAGCCGGCTGAAGAATAACAATAGCAGGCTGAAGAATAACAAAATTTAATATCGAAGAGAATTTTCTTTCGAACTGCAATTTGGCAATTTTTCCGGTAGCAACAATGTAACAATTTGCCATAAAATTAGAAGCTTTTCTAATACTGTCCAAAATTTAACACGCACAACAGTAATGGAAGAGAAGCTCGGTCAAAGATAACTTCGGTGCTTTAAGGGCCTCACACACACACACACACACATATATATATATATATATATATATATATATATATATATATATATATATATATATATATATATATATATATATAAAATATAACAGAAAAAATTAATTATGTGGCACTTAAAGCACCAAAGGGCTCATTGGCCGAGCTTCTCTTCCATTACTGTTGTGCGTCTTAAATTTGGACAGTATTAGAAGGGACCTACTAATTTTAACCGGTTCCGAACGGCAGAACAAGATCACTTGATATCGCCACGACGAGAAATTACGCGGCCAGAAAATTTCTCTTGCAATAAAGCCATATTCGCTCTAGTTGTGTGGCATGTGGCACCGTCTTGTTGAAACCACATATTATCTAAGTCGTATTCTTCAATAGCAGGCAAAAAAAAGTCGGTTATCATATGACCATAACGCTCCGAATTGACGGTGACAGTCGTTCCATCGTTGTTTTCGAAGAAGTAAGGTCCAATCACACATCCGGACCAAAGAGCGCACCAAGCAGTGACTTTTTGTGGATGTAGTGGCCTCTCTTCAATTACTTGAGGATTCTCAGAGCCCCAAAATACGACAATTTTGTTTGTTAACATACCCACCGAGTGAGAAATGTGCTTCGTCGCTGAAGAAAATTTTGTTCGAAAAATCGCCGTCCACCGCTTGTTGTTCAAGCACCCATTCGACGTATCTACGACGTTGTGAATGGTCAGCTGGCTTCAATTTTGTGTGAGCTGGATTTTATATGGATGTAGGTGTAGATCCAAATGCAAAATACGCCAAAATGTGCCGTAAGGCAGTCCTAATTCCTGAGAACGACGAGGAATCGACACAATCGGGTCTTCGGCAACACTTTCACTTACAGCAGCGATATTTTCGGTGGTACGAGCGAAACGATGATGCACAGGCCTTACAATATCTGTAACCAATCCAGTCTCTTCATATTTCTTCACAATTTTTCCAATTGCTTGCGTAGTTGGACGATTTTGTAAACCATAATCTCCTCTTAAAGCACGATATGTGGCTGTGGCAGAATCACCATTTTTGTAGTAGGTTTTTACAATTTTAATGCGTTGTGCGATAGTTAAACGATCCATTTTCGCAAATGTCAGACTTTGAACTGAAAAAGAAAGAAATTGTTTTAACAACTCAGTTTGACAGATGTCGAATTCTAGCCCTATATTTTTGAAACCGCGAAATGGATAACCCTTTATATATATATTTATATATATATGCATATATATATATATATATATACATATGTGTGTGTGTGTTTTTTTTTTTTTTGTATTCGAAGGGGGAATCTTTCTTAGATACCGTCCACCATAGACGGCATGTACGATTCATACTGTCCGCTAAAGGTACACCTCATTCGGGACCACGCCCAGTCAGTAATATCTTACTATGCTGGACTTGCGAACCAGTACGCCTACGTACTAAACCCTTAACTCCGACCTCTATAGCTTGTTTGTGTCCTGCGGGACCGCCGTTAAGCACTACTTCGCAGGACTAAGCTGAGCTAATATGCCTCTTCAAACATCCCGTACATGGCGTTCACACAGCTGCAGTTATATTTCTCCGCTGCCACTCCTTCTTCCTGAGCTCCTTGAGAGCTATTGCAGCCCATTCTTTCATCTTAAACCACACTAAACTCGATCGCAGCATATGGCTCACAATGTTATCAGGTGTTATCCTTTCATTTATTATCTTCTCTATGGTCATTCTCTGCGTCTCAAATCTTAGGCAGAAGAAAAAGATATGCTGAGCGTTTTCGCCAACAGTGTTGCAGAATGAACATTCTGTCGCGTCATCATGACCGAATCTGTGGAGGTACTCTCTGAAACAACCATGGCCCGTCAAAAACTGCGTAAGGTAGTAGTCTGTCTCTCCGTGTCCTCTTTCGACCCAAGCTTGCACGTTTCTGATGAGCCTGTGGGTCCACCTCCCTTTTCCTGCGGCGTCCCATTGACTTTGCCATTCATCTAGGCTCGTCTGTCTCTCCTCTTTCCGTTCGGTTGCCGTTAACCGCCTATTCAGGCTTTTGGTTCTGTTATATACTCTGCCCAACTCCGAGGCCATTATGTCCGGCGGCATAATGCCGGATATAAAACCGGCACCTTCTTGTGACACTGTCCTAAATGCACATGCAACTCTAATAGCGCTTAACCTGAAAACTATCTTCGCCTTCTTCGAGTATGTCTTTTGCCGCAGAGCTGCCCCCCATATAGGCGCCGCGTACATCAATATTGATTGACTGACTTTAGCCAGGAGCGCTCTCCTACTCTGGCTGGGGCCACCAATGTTGGCCATGATTCTCGTCAGAGCCGCTGTCATTGTTGCCGCCTTCCCGCAGGCTTTTTCGATATGCGCCTTGAAGTTGAGCCTCGTATCAATCATTACACCTAGATATCTCAACGAAGGTTGCGTTGTAATGTTGTAGCCGTCAATGTTTAGGGTGATTTTTTCGAGTTTTTTCCTGCTCGTGATAAGTACAGCCTCTGTTTTCTGTACCGCAAGCTGGAGCTTTGTCGTCGTGAGCCAATCCTTAATTTTCGAAGCTGTCTCTCTGCAGATGCTCTGAACTTGGGAGAGCTCCTTCGCAACGATCGTCACGGCAATGTCGTCCGCGTAGCCAATTATCTGGGCTTCTTTTGGCAATGGAAGGTTTAACACCCCATCGTACAGCACGTTCCACAGTAGCGGGCCAAGTACAGATCCCTGCGGCACTCCACGCAGGTACGCTGGCGTTCCCTTTGCCTCCAATGCCCTCATAATAAGATGCCAGTTTGCCGAGTTGAAGGCATTTTGTACGTCTAGTGTCACTACTGCACAATATTTTTTATCGCCATGCATCCATCTAGTGCCTTCTATGGCCTTGCCAGCAATGTCCGTCAATTTTCTAATTGCGTCTATGGTCGACCGATGTCTCCTGAAACCAAATTGGTTCTCGGACAGACCAGGTGGTTCCCTTTCTAGATGTTGTTCCAGACGCGTGCATATCAACCGCTCCAATATTTTGGCCATCGTATCAATCATGCAAAGTGGACGATACGCATTTGGCTCACCCGCCGGTTTATTCGGCTTCTGAAGGAGGACCAGGCGCTGTTTTTTCCATACTTTCGGGAAAACACCTTCGTTCAAACATCTCGCAAAAAGCTCGGCAAAAGGCTTCGTGTTATGATTAATGGCGATCTTCAGCGCCTTATTCGGGATGCCATCAAGTCCAGGCGCCTTTGCGTTACCGAATCTCTCCGCCGCTAAGATAATCTCCGGCTCGTCGATTTTCTCTGCCTCTTCTATTGGGGGTATCACCATATACGGTTGCAAGTCTTGCGCCGGAAAAAGCGTTTTTACTACCTTTGCTAGGAGGATAGAGCAGGTTGGTGCTTTACCTCTACCACCTCTGACCTTGGACATCACTATCTTATACGCGTCGCCCCACGGGTTCTCGTCCACCCTTTCACAGAGTTCTTTGAAGCATGAGGACTTGCTGCTTTTGATCGCCTTTTTAAACTCCTTGCGTTTCTTTTTGAAGCATTCACGTAGTATTATATGCTCCGGCGTACCTTGGCTTCTTTGGGAGAGACGTCTTGCTCTATGACATTCACTTCTTAATGTATTAATCTCCTGATTCCACCAGTACGTGGGCTTTCTATACATATTCTGTCTTTTTCTGCACATGGCGGCGTCGCAAGTTTTACTTACGTACTTTGACAGCATGTCAGCCTGTCGGTCCACGTCGTTTGAACAGTCTGGGTTCACGTCTAGAATGAGTTTGAAGATTTCTTCATCGAGCGTTTCCACTTTCCACCCTCTAGTTTGTGTTTTTTGTAGGCTCCCTTGAATCTGCTCATGATTGCCGACTTCCATCACAATAGCAAGGTGGTCGCTATGTGTGTAAAAGTCGCATACCTGCCAGCTTGTCGATCGAACGAGCGCGCGGCTGGCGAACGTAATGTCAATAATTGATCCGCGACCATTCTTCTCGAAGGTATTCCTACCGCCAGTATTGAGCAATACAGCGTCTAGCAAGGAGAACGCCTTGAGCAGGGCATCACCCCGCCTATTTGTATAACTGCTGCCCCATTCCTCGGCCCATGCATTGAAGTCACCTGCTATTACGTTTGGCGTAGTAGTTCTGGCGTCTCGCACTAGTTCGTCTAGAATCCTTTCATAGTCGACTTGCTTCACACTCGGCGGGACATAGCAGCTGTAAAAATTGATTCCACAGATCTTCGCCCGCGTGTAGTAGGATTTTCCAAGGAGCGGCTTGTCTTGGATGGAGTTGTTTCCACAGGCCCATATGGCAGCTTTGTTTACCTGATCAGAGATCCAGGTTCCTGCGCTTAAGTTTTTGTACTGCTCGCAAACTATAGCCACTTCTATCTTCTGTTCGTATACTGTCTGCCTGAGCAACTCCTGTGCAGCTTCACAATGGTTTAAGTTGATCTGTACAACTCTCATTATATCCTTTTGCACGCTGCTTGATATAGGGGGCACTTCCTACTGCCGATTTGGTGACCCGCATCCTTCCCGTTGATTTTGCATGCTCCACAGAATGGCTTTTTATCGCATGTCTTTGCGAAGTGACCCTTTTCCCCACATTTGATGCAACTTTGGCTCCTTTCTTCTGTGCTGCTGCACGCCCTCGCCACATGCCCATATTCTAGGCTCCTGAAACACTTCTTTAGGTTCGGTTTTTCCCTTATTCGGCACACCACCCATCCAATTTTGATCTTACGAGCATCAAGAAGTTGTCTTGCGTTCAACGCCGGAAGGCTTACCACCGCAGTCTGCGTACCTGCATATGCCTCCCTGATGTTTTTGATCGCTCTTTCGTCGAATAAACTTAACTCCTTTATTTGCGATCGTATCGCCTCGACAATATCCTCCTTGGTGGTGATTTCATCTAGATCTCGGATCTCCAACGATACCTCATGGGTTAGCGCCCGAGTCTGCGCTTGATCACCGAGCACCTTATTTATTTCCTTTTCATAAACTCCCATGTTTTTCATCTGGGCCTCCTTCAGTTCAAGCAAAATTTCGCCTTTCGCCGTCTTTCTGATCCGTGCAACGTTCTCACCGAGTTCATGTAGAGCATCATTCTTTTTCACAGCTTTAAGTATGTCACTGTATGACATATTTCCAGCACGTGCAATGATTATCGCGTCTGGTCTCGGAGGCGGTGTATAGGTCGCCTTCTTCTTAGGGTTCTGCGTTTTGCGTTTGACCTGCGCCCAGCTCTCTGTTTTCTTTTTCTCTTTGGCAGGACTATTATTGCCTCCATCGCTTTTGCTCGTGTTATCCGTCAGCTTTTGCACTTCCTCGTGAGTGGCTCTGTTCCTCTTGGGTGGTGTTTTCCGTGTCAGCTGCTCGTCCTCGCGGGGCCTCTTCGGCGTTGATCCTATAGATGTTAGCCTGAGGGGAACATTTCGTCTATTTTCTTTGCTTTTATTATACTCTTCTCGGGCACGTTCGTGAAGTCGCGTTACTGAACTGAGCAGATCCCTGATTTGGTTGTTGATTGATCGTTGCGGTAGTCGCATGGCTTCAGTCAACTTCCTGATTGCCTCACCTAATTCTGACATGATATCGGCACTCGATTGCGTCGTTGTAGCCATAGGCGTGCTATCTTGCATCGCAGGTGGCGAAGACTTTGCTCTTACTGGCTTTTCCGCAGTTTTCGGCGACCGCACCAGTCTTGGTGCACGCTTAAAAGGGTCAGCTTCGACAGTTTTGCCATCTTCACTCGGTATCGGTGTCTTCTTGGGCGGCTCAGCTCCAGGTATCTTGCTACCACCATCGCAAGGACTTTGAGTACCACTGCTCATGGTGATGCCATCTATATTGCTGCTATTGTTTTTGTTGTTTCTCAATTTGTTCTCCATTTACTTTCTGTACCAGCGCATCGTGTGTAGGGGGGCGGGCCGAAATAGACAGGAGCGGGTATACCCTCGGGGACAATGCCCCTACCCCAGTTCCCTGAGGCCTGTCCTTCGCTTTACCGGTTCCGGAAAACACGGACGAACCGGCGCTCGCCCGGAGCAACGCAGGCTACAACTCCTGCGTCCAATACACACTTCCTGACTAAGGCCCGAAGGGGCTGGTTACTGATACCCACCGCGGCTAACACCTCGGCAGAGGAAGCTCACATCACCCTCATCCTCCCAACAGCAGAGAAAGCTGTTGAAGTTCTGAAGGACTCCCAGTGCGCCGCGGAGTATACCGGTCGATTTAACAGCCGCACCTAACATGGTGTACAGACGCTGACCAGGAAGCCGTCCATTATGGAAACCGTCGCGCCTGGGTTTTTTTATAACTCATCATGCCCATGCATGATGAGGGGGACACATAATTCAAAGAGGCGGTGTCGGCTCGCCACTGTCACAGGAATTTCATAGGACTCGCTGGCTTTTATACCGCCTCCTCCATTCCTGCCGCTCATCGTCGGGGATTGCTTATTCGTTTAAACTTATCTCGCAATTAACCTGCTACTACAGGCCGTCCGGCTATCCGCGACCTGCCGACCCCCCCGGTAGCTTAGAGCCCAGCTATAGTACCCGATCCCGTAGGATCAGACCGTCCGGGTGTGTGTGTGTGTGTGTGTATGTGTGTATATATATATATACATAAATATATATAGATATATATACACATATACACACACACACACACACACACACACATATATATATATATATACATATATATATATATATATATATATATATATATATATATATATATATATACATATATATATATATATATATACATAAATATATATATATGTATATGTATATATATATATATATATATATATATATATATATATATATATAGATATACATATATATACTACTTACTTACTTACTTATGTGGCCATAACAACCGAAAATCTATTTAGGCCGAAAATAACTTGCTTCGCCAGCCATCTCTGTTTTTGCTAGTTGGCGCCAGTTAGAAATTCCAAGCGCTGTCAGGTTCTCCAGTACTTGGTCTTTCCACCGGAGGTTAGGTCTTCCTCTTCTGCGTCGTCCTCTAGCGGGTTCCGAATATAACACCTTCTTACATGGATTGTGTTCTTCCGTTCGCTCGACATGACCTAGCCAGCGCACCCGCTGGATTTTGATGCGCTTTACTATGTCAATATCGGCATACAGCTCGTACAGCTCATGGTTGTATCTTATTCGGTACTCGGCACCAACGCAAATAGGTCCAAAGATCTTGCGTAGGACTTTTCTCTCGAAAACTCCAAGCATTCGCTCATCCGAGGTGGAAATTGTCCAGGCTTCAGCGCCATATGTTAGGACAGGCATGATGAGAGACTTGTGGAGTATAGTTTTCGTTCTTCGAGATAGGGCTCGACTTCTCAATTGCTTACTCAGTCCAAAGTAACACCTGTTAGCAAGAGTTATCCTACGCATGATCTCCAGGCTGACGTCATTACAGTTGTTGATGCTGGTTCTAAGATAGACAAAGTCCCTTACTACTTCAAAAGCGTAGTTGTCAACAGTGACGTGCTGTCCAAGCCGCCGGGACTCTTTTTTTGTTGACACTAGGTACTTCGTCTTGCCCTCGTTCACCGTAAGACCCATCCGACGCGACTCTCTTTCCAACTCTGAGAATGCTGCACTGACTGCTCGCGTGTTCATGCCGATTATGTCAATATCGTCGGCATACGCTAACAGCATGACACTTTTGTTGAAGATAGTGCCATTATGTCGTAGATCAGCAGCTCGTATTATTTTCTCCATAATAAGATTGAAGAAGTCGCACGATAACGAATCACCTTGTCTGAAACCCCGTTCGGTATTAAACGGTGCGGAGAGGTCCTTCCCAATTTTCACTGCACAACGGGAGTTATACAGTGTCTTTCTACAAAGTCGAATGAGCTTTGCAGGAATACCGAACTCAGACATTGTTGCATATAGGTAATCCCTTACCGGACTGTCGAAAGCGGCTTTATAATCAACAAATAGGTGGTGTGTGTCGATCTGTTTTTCTTGGGTCTTCTCCAGGATTTGGCGCAGTGTGAAAATCTGGTCGATGGTGGATTTACCAGGTCTGAAGCCACACTGATAAGGTCCAATCACGTTACTGAGCATAGGCTTCAACCTCTTACACAGTACGCTCGATAGAACCTTGTATGCGATGCTCAGGAGACTTATTCCACGGTAGTTGGCGCAAATTGTGGGGTCTCCTTTTTTATGTACAGGACAGAGAACACTGAGCCTCCAATCATCAGGCATGCTTTCATCCGACCATATTCTGCTTATGAGCTGGTGCATGCGGGTGAGCAGCTCATCGCCTCCGGTCTTAAACAACTCGGCAGGCAGGCCATCAGCACCTGCAGCTTTGTTGTTCTTCAGCCTTAAAATGGCCGTTTCAACCTCGTCATAGTCGGGTGGTGGAACATCAACACCATCATCTGTAATTGGGGTTATCGGGCAATCTCCTCCACTGGCGGAATTGTTCGTAGCATCGCCATTCAGTAACGTGGAGAAGTGTTCCCTCTATAGGCTCAGTACACTCTGGACATCTGTAACCAGATTCCCATTTCCATCACGACAAGAAGAGGCTCCGAGATTTAAACCTCCACTCAGGCGCTTGATATTTTCGAGTCTCATTCTTGTCGGTACACATCTCTATCTCCTCACAGTCGCGTCTTTCTTGTTCTCTTTTCTGGCGCCTGAAAAGACGTTTCTCTGTACTCCTTTTCTCTCTGTACCGCTCCTTAACAGCTCGCGTTGCGCCTGCACGCAGGGTTTTTCTGTAGTCGGCGTCTTTCTCTGCGGTAGCGTCGCGACACTCCTGATCATACCACTCATTCCTCAGAGGCCGGTAGTAACCGATTACCTCCTCGGCAGCAGTAGTCATGGAGTGGGATATATGTGTCCACCGTGCGCATGTATCATCAAGTGGGGGAGTGTTCTGCATAAGCAGATCCGATAGTCGAGTGGAAAATGCATCTGCTGTCTCTGGTGATCGCAGCTTACTGACGTCGAAATTCGTCGGGGGCTCGAAATTCATTTTAGAGCTATGGTTTCTTTGGCAAATTTGCTTAGAATGACCCATAGAATAAGAATCACGATGAGCCTTTGGGTCGAAAAAATTTGACCCACCCTAATATATATATATATATATATATATATATATATATATATATATATATATATATATATATATATATATATATATATATATATATATATATATATATATATATATATATATACACATATATATATATATATATATATATATATATATATATATATATATATATATATATATATATATATATACAGATCAGAAGGCAAACACACTAACCACTAAACTACGGCACCCACATATATGTATATATATATGTATATATATACACGGTGTGACAATTATGTATTAAGACTGCCTCTAAAACACACAATTAAAACACGATATCTGCTAATTTTTCGGTATATTTATTTGAAATATTCTCCTTCTGATTCAATACACTTGTTACATTGATTTGATAGTGATTCAAACGCGAGTTCCAGCTCATTTTTCGGAATTGCCTCCAGTGCCCTCGTCGAAGCCCGTTGTATGGTCTCAATGTCATCAAAAAAGCATCCTTTCAACTTCAAGTTCAGTTTTGGGAACAAAAAGAATTCGCACGGTGCCAAATCAGGTGAATACGGTGGGTGATTCAACACACAGACCTGATTCCGAACCAAAAATTGACGAACAATGAATGCTGTGTGACTTTTTTCTCTCTTTGCTCCATGTTAAAATTTCAACATCAAACGAACACGTGTTTTGTAAAATGAATGTCAATAAATATTAAATGTAAACTAAATGCAATGAAATTTAGACAGTTAATAGAGGAAGGTTCAACTGTCAAAACGCATGTTTTGGAGCTTTTGGTTGCTGAGATATGGTTCGAGTCTTAATACATATTTGTTGCACCGTGTATATTAAACAATTCGTTTAATATTAAAAAAAGAACTTTTCAATTTTAATAGCAAAGCGCATCGATTTTAATATGTTTCTGTTTTTTCCAATTTGTTTTACATGCATATGAGTTACGTTTGGTTTCAATGTTAGTATTCAATGTTAATGTAATTGTTTTCACCGCTCACAGAGTATTTCGAATTTTACAAATTACAAATTAATTCAATTTTACGAGGTTTTAAGTATTTAATCAGAAGAAAATAAATAATAGATAAAAAAAAAGAATAAATGGAAAAAATCCGCCATAAACAATTCGTAAAACGTCGCCGAAGTAAGATCCTCAACATCTTCGCAATACAGACGAAGTGTCCAATCGACATAGGCAGCGCCATTTGCCGGCAATAGATGCCACTAGCACAGGGTGGCCTAAACTTCCCATCCCCCTGGCACGAGTGCAACATTAAGGGCCTTGAGGAGCCCATCCAAAGTTTTGACTGCCTCCTCCAGCAAATTGCGCGTTTGTCGTCCTCTGGTTTGAAGTCCGGTGATTGTTTTTCGGATGGCTCGGCTTCGGGACTCGACGCCAAGGTGCTCTCTCGCCTTATCCGCTCTTTTCGGCTTAGGTTGAGTCGGCTTCCGGGCTTGCTGCTGGCGTCGAGAAGCGGCACCAGACTTCGGATTGGAACCCTTCCGTTCCCGCATCGGCTGTGGACTTCGTTTTGTGTCTGCTGTTGCGTCGATGTGCAGCAGCGTATGGTGGCCAAGTCCACACTTTTTGCAATTGCCTGGTGAATCACACTCTGCAGTTGTATGCGATCTCGCCAAGCAGTTGACGCGGTATTTGTGCGCCTTCACGACGCGTTTACGCTGGGGTGGCTGCATCTCTCTGAAACAGCAGGAAAAACGCAGCGAATGCTTCTGATGGCACAATTGGCAAGTATTCATCTTGAAAGCTGAGGAATAAACAAATAAAAGACACAACATTAGAGGGAAGTATCAGATAACTTGAGCTTTAAAAGCTTGTGCTCAACTGAGAGGAGCGCAAGCAGGCGTGAGCGAATGAGAAGAATGCGTTATTCTACGAGAGCGGTAGAACTCCTAGCTTCACAATTGGACGAGTTATAACGCCGTTTTGAGTCCTCATGATCGCAACGCGGATGTGAGTATCGACACCGCGATGCTGCTTTAAAATTCGGCCAAGACGCCACTCGTTTGGGGGAAGTAGTTCGTCCTTTATGACGACGAATTCTCCTTCTTGAAGTTTCTTCAATGGGTGTTTCCATTTGTACCTTTTGTGTAGATCCTTCAGATACTCTTCTTTCCATCGACGGCTGAATTGGTGATGTAACACCTTTAGCTTTTCCCAATGGTTAACCAGAGAGAGATTTTCTGCGTTAGGTTCTGGTGGTGCCATAAGAGGTGCACCACGAAGAAAATGTCCTGGAGTAAGAGCATTGAGTTCTGAAGCTTCTTGAGACAAGGGAGATAGAGGTAGTGAGTTGAATACGCCCTCTATCTTAGCGAGCAAGGTAGCAAATTTTTCAAAAGTAATCTTATGGTTCTCTGCCACCTTCTTGAAATGAGTTTTAAAACTCTTGACAGCTGATTTCCATAAGCCACCCATATTTGGAGCACTTGGAGGAATAAAACTCCAGTCAAGTCCTTGAGAACCATACTTGTTGGAGATATTGAAAGAAACTTCTTTGAGAAATTTGGAAAATTCTTTGCTCAGTGATCGTTGAGCACCAACAAATGTTTTACCATTATCTGTCATGATTTTGCTTGGCAAACCAAGTCGTCCAGTGAATCGGACAAATGCCGCTCGAAACGCATCTGTTGTTAAATCAGAGTATAATTCCAATTGTAGAGCTTTCGTCGAGAAGCATACAAATACGACAACTTACCACTTTATGAAGGTGGAAGTACGCAAAGTGGAGGCTTTGATCTGAAATGGTCCAGCAAAATCAATTCCAGTAGTGATAAATGGTAATGAGAAGTTACAGCGTTCGGGAGGAAGGGTTGCCATAATTTGGGATCGAATTTTCTGTTTGTGAATAGTACAAACTTTGCATTGAAAAATGCATTTTTTAATTTGTGGTTTCAGACTAGGAACATAGTACTCCTGTATAACCACACGAAACATCGAGCTCTGCTCAGCGTGAAGGAGCAAAGTGTGAATATATTCGAGATAAAGTGTACAGTATCGAGCGCTATCAGGAATGATGATAGGATGCCGCTCGTTGTAGCTTAGCGCCGCAAGAACAACACGGCCATTCACTCTCATAATACCTTCTTTATCTAGCATGGGATTCAACACTAAGAGAGAGCTATTTTTGCTAATGGGCTTCGATTCGAGTAGCGAAGCTCGTTCTTTTGGGTAGTAACGACACTGGGATACTTATATTATCCCAAGGGAGATAATATAAGTTCTAATAAGCTGTTTTTGCTAATGGGCTTCGATTCGAGTAGCGAAGCTCGTTCTTTTGGGTAGTAACGACACTGGGATGCTTATATTAGTCGGAATTTTACAAACTGTATCTCTTCATGGGATAGAGGGATAATAGTTCTACAATTCGATTTGTGAACGTTAGCAGAGCTATTGTGCACAAAGCGGACCATATACGCAATTACGCGAAAAGCGCGCGGTAGCGAAGAGAAGCGATCGAGAATGTCTTCTTCTTCACCTGTGTGGTATGCTTCCACTTTCCTCAGCTCTAAAGCCGAATTGTTTGGTGTGTGAGGCATTGAAGTTGGCCAAAAATCGGGAGATTTTACAAGCCAGTGAGGTCCATACCACCAGAGTGAATTCGTAATTCATTCTTGTGGTTTACATCCACGTGTTCCTAACAGCACTGGGTTATCAGCACTGAGAACATGCCGCCAAGTATCATTTCCAACATTATTTAAAATCTGAGAAGTACGATTTGCGACGTAAGTTTTCCACATACAAGGGCGCTTTTCTAGCCACGCTAACACAATTTCGGAGTCAGACCAGAGAAATAGCTGACAATTGTGAAGTCCAAGTTGCGAAAGGATAGACTTGATCAGTTTTGAGAAAACCGCTCCACACAATTCTAATCGTGGGAGACTAACCGTTTTTATGGGTGCAACTTTACCTTTGGAGGCACAATATGCTTTCTCAGAAGAGTCACAGAATCCATGTAATTGAACTTGTTTATCAGGGGAGAACTGGACCCATCTTGGAATTTCAATCCCGCTAACAGCGGGTAAACTTTCTACAAACTGATTCCATTTCATGAGTGATTTCGGATCAACACACTCATCCCAATCTACGCCATCAAGCTATAGTTCTTGAAGTAAGATTTTGGCCTGAATTATTATTGGCGACAGATGAGAGAACCTGTCGCTTTGTGGCAGCAATTGATTTAGAAATTGGGATGACACTATATGAAAATGTGTCTGAGAGAGCATTCGATCGAATTCCGAGAGTTTTCGTGGAACTTGAACTGTGAAACCGTAAGAAATTAGAATCTAGCAGATCGTTTTCAGGGATTCCTTCGAGTATTTTACGGTGATTTGCAGTAATTTTTTTGAGTGGAAATCCTGCTGAATCGAGGATTTGAATTACCTGATCCAATGCTTCACATGCGGACTGGATGTCATGACCTCCTGAGAAAATATCATCAACATAAGTCTGACGACGGAGGACATTTGCCGCTATCGGATAATCTTGCTCCGCATCGTTAGCCAACTGATGGAGCGTTCTGATGGTCAAGTAAGGAGCATAATTTATACCAAATATTACGGTTTTCAATTTGGAATCCTGAACTGAGACATCAGCCGACAGTCGAAAAACAATTCTTTGAAAGTCTTGATCATCTTCGTGAAGAAGAATCTGTTGGTACATTTCCTACACATCTCCATTGAAAACAAAGCGATATAAACGCCTTTGGAGAATGAGAAGCTTTAGATCTGGTTGAAGAGTAGGACCAGTATAGAGTACATCGTTTAATGAGTTACCAGAACTCGACATTTTCGACGCATTGAATACAAACCGAACGCTGGTAGTAACTTTTTCTGGTTGAATTACTGCATGATGTGGTAAGTAAAACGAGAAATATTTGCCATCAGAAGCAATTTCACCCGAATTGGTGATTTCCATATGGCCAAGAGTGAGATACTCTTTAAGAACCTTGTTTGAGGCTCTCTTTTCTCTGAAGATTTCGTTCCATACTAACAAACTGTTGGAGTGCCGCGTTTCGAGATTGGCCCAACGCTAAAGTTTGCGGAAAATTTTCCTTGAACGGTAATATTACCACATATCTTCCATCTTTATTCCGTGCCGTCGTAGTTTTGTAGAGGGGCTCACAAAACTCGTCTTCCGACGACAGTGGAAAAGGTTCAGAAATTTCCTCTTGTTCCCAAAATTGCTTTAGTTGGAAACTGAGATCTTCATTGAAAACTTCATTGACTTGTGTCGAGAATATTGACACTTTTTCGGGAATCGATCGACTGAGAATCCAGCCGAATATTGTATTTTGCGCAATGAGATTCCCACATGACCTATGGCGCAGCCCTTGGAGGAAGATCTTCGGGATTAAGTCACTTCCTATAACCAAATCTATTTGGGCTGGCATATTACAATTTGGATCAGCCAGCAGATCGAGATTGGCAAATTCTAGCCAGTTTGAGCGTTTCATACGAAACGTTGGAAGCAGTTTGGTTAGTTGTGACAACACTATGGCTTTTGCTTGTATTTTTGTGTTAGTCTTTGAAGATAATAACGTTAAGGAGCAGAGTTGTGTAGATTTTTGTACTATTCTACTGCCCATTCCTGAAATTTGGAACAAAGAGTGTTCCGTAGGAAGTTGGATTCGCTTTTGAACTTTAGATGAGATAAAAGTTCTCTGCGATCCTTAGTCTATTAACGCACGAACTTTGAACATTTTTCCCAAATGTTCTATGGAGATCATAGCAGTTGGAAGTAAGACCTGGCTTGATACAGTAGAGCATAATGACTCCACTAGCGTACAGTTTTTACATTTTGAAGAGCATGGCTGGTCTTCTGAAATACTGCTTCGAGGCTAGTTCTTATTTGGTTTAGTTGGAGTTTCTACAGCGGTTTGTGAGATAGTAGTTTGAGGTCTACTATTTGTTGGAATTGAAACTTGAGATTTCGGATGCAAATGAAGCATAGAGTGATGCTTCTTTTTACAGTATACACAAGAGTAGTTACTGTTGCAATCATTTTTTCGGTGACTGTACGCTAGACAGTTCTCACAGAAATTATTGTCACGAACAAACTTTATCCGGTCGAGTACCGAAAGTTTTTTGAAATACGTGCAATTTTGTACTGAATGATTGACATTGCATAACCGACAAGTTAATGGTATTCTTGGTTCTGTGACGAATGTTTGAACCTGGTTGTTGAATTTAGTCGAAGAAGTGGTTCGCTTATTCTAAGTCGAGTCATATGATGAATTAATCGTTTTCGTTTTTGTTGGACAAATTGAATTTAGCCTTTCTACAACTTCATATCTGCTAGTTAGGAACTCATCCATTTGCGACCATAGATGTAGGTCTCTTGTGGAATTCAGAGATTGTTCCCAGAGCGACAAAGTTTGTTCGGGTAACTTATTAGTTGAGCAGATATATATAACTATGGGATCCCAGCTATCTGTTGAGACATTTTGAGAAGCTAGGATAGACAATGAGTTACTTATTGTCGTCTGAAGTTATTGAATCGCCTCATTGTCTTCTGTGTGAACAGTTGGCAGATTCAAAAGAGTCTTAATTTGAGCATCAACTAAGATTCTTTTATTTTCGTATCGGGCTTTCAATGCGTCCCACGCAAGTTCAAAGTTTTCATTACTTAGGGGGTAGTGCTCCACGATTGAACCCGCTTTGCCTTGAGTCTTATACCTTGGATGGTTTATATATACCGCTGTAAACATATCACGGAAAGACGGACATTCTTCATAACCTCCATAAAAAACTTCAGTATCACAAGCAGGAACTTGTAAGCAAATATTTGAGGGTTTTGAACTTGCGGGGTTTTGAGGCTGCAAAGTCTTGAGCAAATCTTGCATTTGAGTTTTGCAAGTATAAAATCTTTTAGAATACAGATTTAATTTGGCTCTTACAGATGCCATGAAGTTATCGGGTAACTCGCTGCTGTAAGCTGTGAACACTTGTTCGTATGCTGCGCGAACACGAGCCCAAGTATCTTCTAGGCCCTCACGTCTGACCTCAATGAGAGACTCAGTCTGATTTTCAATTGGTATCGAATCAAATTCAGAGCAAAACTGAATTAGGTCATCGAATTTGAAAACGAACTTTGACATCGATGGGTCATAAGCCTTCTTCTTACGAGTTCATGAATTTTTTCTGGCGGGTTGCATTGCCTCTAGAGAAAATGTAAATGTTTTGGGCTCATCCACTAATTCAACCGATTCAATTTTATTTTTTATTCTGTTGATCGGCATATTGATTAATTAAATTCTGAATTGATTTGAATTTGAATTAAGAAATGATTGATTTGAACCGCTGAGGTGGGTGTATGTGAATAATTTGCTTTAAATGCAACTACAATAACCAAATCGAAAACCTTTTTTACACAAGAAGGTAAAAATTAAAGTACCAACAAATTATACTTCACCGGTGTATATAAAAATGCTCAATTGTTGAAACAATTGATGTAATATATATATATATATATATATATATATATATATATATATATATATATATATATATATATCCGAAAAATGTGTATGTGATAGAGATGCCGGTGAGCTCATAACTTGGTTGTATTGCACTGATTGTTCCTCTGCCTCAATTACCGACTGCTTCTTCTTTTTTAATATAACATAGGATTCATAAATTTTTTTATAATTCTATTATTAAAAAAAAAAGAAGAAGAAGCAAAAAGGGAGAGATAAAAGAAAGAAAAAAACCTTTTGGGAGGGCTTAATGGACATTCGGATGCCTGAGAGTGCCGAAAGCGACCGGGTTACCGATTCGGTTTAAGGCGGGGTTGCCGCTCCCGTGGCTGGCTGGGTTGCCAATTCTGTGGCTGGCTGAGTTGCCGGGAACCACAGAAAATCCGAAACCACCCTCAAATCCAAAATAAACGTGTTTTTCTCTTTTTTCTCCTCCCTACTCTCTCAACAATGGTTGCGAGCCGATTCGGCTCGAAGGACCAAAAAATGTGTATGTGAGAGAGATGCCGGTAAGCTCATACCTTGGTTGTGTTTTACTGATTCTTCCTCTGCCTCAATTACCGACTGCTTCTTGCTTTCTAATAAATTAAAGTTATTTTTAATTAACCGTTCTTAAATAAGAAATTAATAAATAATAAAAAAAACTACTTGACTAAACTATGATCAGAAATTTCTGCCAACCTTACCAGGCCATGTGAATTGTATTGTTGGTGCAGTTGCCGGTGTTTTTTCTGTTGATGATGTTTGCTGGTAATGTCATTTTTCTCCATCATCTTTACCAATTGCACACTAATGCTATAGATAATTGATGGCAAATCTTGCTGTTGTTGCCGCTGTTACTGTTGATTTTCTTCCATTTGTTCTGCTTTAGTTCTTGTTGTTATTGATACGGTTGATGTGGGGATGGTGCTGCTGCTACTTGTGATTGCTGTATTCACATAAGCACGCTTTTTATCACCTTTAGAATTGTTAAGCCTTTCGTTGGTGGCCAATATCATTACACAAAGTAAATGTTTAAGTCCAATTTTGATTTATTTAATTAATTTCGTTATCGAGAGAAATTAATTTAGTTTTTTATTGAAACGCACGTAAATTACAAATCAATTGTTTTTTATGTATATTACTTTATAAATAAACAGCACGGCACTAATCTTATTATATTACTATACGAATTAAATGTTCTTGTTATAAATTTATGTATATAATTTAATAGAAAGATCCTCGAGATATATATATAAAAAAATGAAAATACGCGCGCTGTCCGTGTTGTTAGAGAAAAAAAACAGTAAGTAAGTAAAAGAAGAAGAACAAGAACAAACGAGTCCACTGATGACTGATCAAGTCAGTGTTGCATTCACCTTCCATAAAGGTGGCACCAAATCCACCAGACTGTGAGCGCGACGCCCCCATTACAATGGAGACGCAAAACTCAAACCAGAGACGGAGAGGGAGGAAGAGAGATATAAAGGGAGATAGAGGGACAGAGAAATAGAAAAATGCAAAATTAATTTTCTAAATAAAATGAAATTAAAATTCATGTTAAACATAAATTATAATTGATATAATATAAATACTTGAATTGAGAGCAAAAAAAAGAAATTAAAAAGCCAATTTTAAAAAAATTAGAATTATAGATAAAAATTCAGATCTTAAATTATAATTGAAATAATAATAATAATGAGACAGCAATAATTTAGAAAAAATCGAATTAAGTAAAACTTATTGGTAAAAAAAGGAGAGAATTTAGTGAATATATTACAAAAAATCGAGAGAAATATTACAATATAATTGAAGTAATAGAAGCAGTAAAAGCAGTCGGAGGCAACAACATCAGCGATGTGATAAAAAAAAAGGAAAGAAAAAAAAACGTTTTGAGATGATCCACGTAGTGAATATTTGGGGGTCCAGTGGACGGCCATTTGGATGCCTGGGAGCACCGAAAGCCGATCCAGTATAAGGCGGGGTTGCCACTTCTGTGACTGGCTGGGTTGCCGAGAACCACAGAAAATCCAAGACCAACTTAAATTAAAAAAAAAATGTGTTTTTCTTTTTTTTCCTCTTTCAACCAATTTTACGAGGTTTTAAGTATTTAATCAGAAGAAAATAAATAATAGATAAAAAAAAATCAGCCATAAACAATTCGCTAAACGTCACCGAAGTAAGATCAACATCTTCGCAATACAGACAAAGTGTCCAATCGACGTAGGCAGTGCCATCTGCCGGCCATAGATGCCACTAGCATAGGGTGGCCTAAACATATATATATATATATATATATATATATATATATATATATATATATATATATATATATATATATATATATATATATATATATATATATATATATATATATATACAGTGGCTCACAGCTTATTTCGTACAGTGTATATATTTTTATGTACATGGCTGTAACATCGAAACTAAAAAACTTATCAATAAGTTTTGAATGTAGATGTCTATGTATGTGTTTAGTAAACCTAATAAGAAAACGGGGAACCCCAAAAATTGTTCTTTTTGTCATGCAAGAGAGAAAAACTATTGATCAGCTGATTTTCAGCTCACATCTTATTTCGTACACAAACTTCAATGTAAGTAAGTTTCATTCTGCCGCGCAGTTACAAAGTTTTTTTGAATTGTATGAGTTTTTGGACCTTTTTAACTATTATAACAATTTTTATTATTATTATTTTAAATAGTTAAAGTGCTGTAAATTAAACATTTAGCGTTATGGGTCGTCGTACAACGATGGAACAGCGTAAACTGGTAATTAACCATTTTAGGAAAGGTCAGAGTGTGCGAAAAATTGCTGAAATGATAAATTTAAGTGCCTCAACTGTCCAATACATCATTCAACGCTTCGTTCGCGAAAATCGGTTGGAGAACAAGGGCAGAGAAGCACCTAATAAGATTTTCAACGCTTCAGACGAGCGTTATATTGTACGAAAAATTAAGAAAAATCCAAAGTTATCCGCTCCGAAGTTGGCTGCAGAGGTTCAGCGTGAAATAGGAAAATCATCCAGTGCTGAAACTGTCCGACGTGTGCTGCGCAATCATGACTTGAACGGTCGAGTAGCCCGAAAGAAACCATTCATTTCGAAAATGAATATACAACGCCGACTTGACTTCGCCAAAGAGCATATTATTAATACTCCTGCGTTCTGGAATACCGTTATTTTCGCGGATGAGTCTAAGTTTAATATTTTTGGCTCGGACGGAATGTCATATGTTTGGCGTAAAGCGAATACCGAGCTAAACAAGGAGAACCTTAAGCCCACAGTGAAGCATGGTGGCGGTAGCGTGATGGTTTGGGCCTGTATGTCAGCAGCCGGAGTAGGTGAATTGGTTTTTATTGAGGAAACAATGGACAAAATGAAGTACCTCGAGATTCTGAAAAACAATTTACTTCAAAGTGCAGACAAACTGGGTTTGCGGGAAGAATTTCGGTACTACCAAGATAATGACCCAAAACAAAAATCTGGGATTGTGCAATCTTGGCTTATTTGGAACTGCCCACACTTGATGTCTCCACCACCACAGTCACCTGACATGAATGTGATTGAAAATCTTTGGTCTATTTTGGACAATAAAATAAGAACACACAAGATTTCTAATAAGCAAGACCTAAAGAAGGTACTGATGGAAGAATGGAAAAAAATCACACCAGACATCACTCAAAAATTGGTGGATTCAATGCCAAATAGACTCCAGGCTGTCATTAACGCTAAGGGATGTCAACTAAATATTAAAATCAACTTACTTTGTTTTTAGTTTGAACTTAAAGAGACTGTACGAAATAAGCTGTGACATGAATTTTCCTATTTTTTTCTTATTTTATTTTTTTATAGTGTCAAACACTAAAATTTTGAAAAAGTAAATTTTGGAAAATAAAAAACAAACCTTCCTTTCTAAAATGGCATTTATATTTTGTTCAAATTTTTGCTATATTAGGAATTACGACTGCAGCAATTTTTAAACTGTCGCTGTACGAAATAAGCTGGAAGCCACTGTATGTATATAAATAAATAAATATATATATATATACATATAAATAAATAAATATTACAATGTCAAAGTTCGTTTTCAAATTCGATGACCTAATTCAGTTTTGCTCTGAATTTGATTCGATACCAATTGAAAATCAGACTGAGTCTCTCATTGAGGTCAGACGTGAGGGCCTAGAGGATACTTGGGCTCGTGTTCGCGCAGCATACGAACAAGTGTTCACAGCTTACAGCAGCGAGTTACCCGATAACTTCATAGCATCTGTAAGAGCCAAATTAAATCTGTATTCTAAAATATTACATACATATATATATATATATATATATATATATATATATATATATATATATATATATATATATATATATATATATATATGTATATATATATATAAATATATATATATATATATATATATATATATATATATATATATATATATATATATATATATATATATATATTTATAACTCAATAACTTGTTGCCAATTCGAAGGTAATTCCATAATGCCACTCTCATAGAAACCCTCGGCCATACTGGCAAAAAACTGGGACAGTCGATTTTCACAAGCTTCTCTTGAAGCGAATTTTTCACCAGGAAAATCATTCGCCATAGACAGGAACAGGTAGTAATCACTTGGTGCCAGGTCAGGATTATAATGCGGATGCATAAAAACCTCCCAACCAAGCTCCCGGAGCTTCTGGCGAGTCACTATCGATGTGGGTGGCATATTGGCCAAAACGCCAATTGGCCTTAAGACGATCCAATTGTTGACAGTACAGGTCCGAATTAAGAGCATGGCAGTAGGGGAGTACCTCATAGTAGATGATTCTCTGTCAATCCCACCAAACGCATAGCCAAACCTTCTTGATCGTCAATCCAGGCTTGGCCACCGTTTGCGCCGGCTCACCGCGATTCGACCCCGACCGTTTTCGCTTGACGTTGTCGTAAGTGACCCACTTTTTATCACCAGTAACCATCCGCTTCAGAAATGGATCGATATTGTTGCGATTCAGCAGCTATTCGCAGATGAAAATTCGGTCCATGAGTTCTTTTTGCGCTAACTTGTGCCTTATTTAAATGGTGCCAAACTGTTTTTTGTGCAATGTTTAGCTCCTGGTCAATAGAAACAGTGCTTACATGATGGTCAGACTCGACGATTTCTAGTATTTTATCGATATTTTCGATAATGGGCCTTTCAGAGCGTGGTGAATCTTAGATATCAAAATTACCAGAACGGAATCGACGAAACCAAAATTCGACATGATTGGCTGTTACAGTAACAGCACCATAAACACTATTCACATTTGCAGCCGTATGGCTTGCGTTTTCGCCTTTATCGAAGAAAAACTGTAAGATATGGCGTATTTTCTCTTTACTGGTGTCCATCTTTGACGCGTGCTCAAACAATACTGAGTCAAGCAATCACAAAATTGCCTGAAAAGTTTGTTTAGGACGAAATCCTATCTTGCACTTATACAGCCCGAGAAAATAATGAATTTTTTTTTACTATACCTGATATAATTTTCTGCAGTCACTTTGAACCAGTACTTCATCTTGTTGCAAATTATTTGGTTTTTCTAAAAGATATTTTGTCTGATTTTTTTAAATAAGGTGATGAGGTAATAATACAGTACATACTTCTAAACAATCGCACAGCATCTTTGCCATGTTTCATAAATAATTTCCAAAATACCATTTTTTCAAATATATAATATAATGTATTAAAGAGATATTAAATAGCTGCTATTTAAAAGATCTATTGTATAACCCTCTTCTGGTATAGGCTATGCCTACAAAATCTCATCCAGTCCACTACTCTTAAACACTCCAGAATATTGGCTGGATCTAACGTTGCTATTCCTTTACCTGGTGTCAAGTATGATCCCAGGTGTTTACGTCTTCTGTGTGTTAGTGCTTCACAGCTACATAATATGTGCTCTGGCGACTCAATTTCTTCGTCGCATAATCTGCACAATTGATTTGATACTATTCCTAAATTACTCAAATGTCAATTGAGCCTGCAGTAACAGGTCAGAAATCCGGATAATATTCTTAATCTATTCTTGGACAAGCTAATTCAAAGTTTAAATCTTTTGCATCTATAGTTGTCCAATAGTATTTTGAATTGTCTTAGCCCTGAGTGGCTTACGAAGAGTGTCTGTCTCTTTTGTAGTTCTTGTTCTCTTAACTCTCCTTGACGAACTCCTGTTCCCATACCACAAGAAGGTTTTTGCCCAATCATTGACAGTTTGCTCGATTAAATGCCTTGTAAACTGTAATCGACATTTTTCTTATAAATCCCCCAGTTAGGTTTCTTCGGATTTCTATATTTTTGGTGCTTGGAGCACAGACTGAGTTGGGGATTCAAAAAGTAAGGAGGTGCTGAATCCAGAAAAGTTGAATAACCGTTGAATCGTTGAAGAGCACGTACTATCACGTACTGAATAACACGTACATAATAACAAGTAAATTGTGGCCATGAGAAGACGCTACCAACTGCAGTATTTCTACCGGCAGTGGTGAGGTTCCTTCGCCCGTAGAGTACGCTGATGCCACCACCATTTCTCGTTTGATGCCCTCGATGTCAATTATGGCCCGGATCGGGACTAGGTCTTTCGTCACAATTTCTGTAATACAAGTACAATTAATATTTTTCCTAAGTAGGATACAGGCTCTACATGAACTACGACCTTTATCCCATATTACCTTTCCACTGTCGCAGCACAATTCCACCTTTATAGTGCCAGGGTTTTTGGATCAATACAATGCCCAGGTTATCCCTGAAAATGTCCTTGCAATTATTGCCGAGACAACTTTCGCGTGATGGACATTACCCGATCGTTTCTGGTATTTGATCCGTTAGCCATTCAGCGGGAAATATCATTTGGATAGGCTATTGCCTATGGTGCTACCACTTTTTAACAAATTCTCTTCCGCGTCTGGAACTTCTTAAAGGCGTTTGAAATGCCTTGGCTAGTGCCTACCATTTTGCTGGTGATATGGAATCAATCTCCATTAACTCTGATGTAACTGACACAGACTCGGCGGTCGCTGAGCTTCTCTCCAAGTGCTTGTCCTATTCATTAACCTGAAATTCTGCCGAATCTATAACTGATGATATTACCCGACTTTTTCATTGTGTTGAACAATTGCCAAATTATCAGCTGCCCAGAACCTCTCCAGAGTAGGGTGTTAGGCCTCGTTTTGACAACTTGGGAGCTATCTTTGTTGAACTAGTCAGCAGCCTGCATACCCCGGTCGGAAGTGGATGCCCTGAAATATATGTTTGTGGTCCCAAACTTTCATCACCTTAGCAACATTGTTTCTTCTAAAGCAATTAGCTCCACATTAGTAAGATCCACCACAGAGTAATCTTTTTATAGCACTATAGCTCTTGTTCGCAGTTCTCTCCAATTTTCTAGTGTTATCTGGCTTCTCATTGATCCTAGGCTTCTTGCCTTCTGCCATTTGTGGTGGTATTCAGATTTCGCTGCCTTTTTTTACCGTCTGTTGGTACAGTGAGGCCGCTTCTTCAGCCTTAGCATTATGATCTTCCGCCTTCTTCCTGGCCCCATCCAGTTCTAACCCTTCTTCCAGGCACCACCTGCAGCCGGCTCCACTAAGCCTTCTCTTTCCATTCTCTGTAGCTGCACTTTGTCCCGGTGGTTGGGATTACGTACACCTATGAAAAGCTGAGCTATGCCAATGGAGTACTTAGGTTACTTAGGTACTCTGGCAGGGTCACCCATGTTTGAGAGATCTGCCTGGAGGTGTCTGACTAAGACAGGTACTTCCAAATCAAATCAAAGCGTCCATCTCAAATTGAGTGGCTCCCTTGTCTTCGTGGTTGCCTTGGAGAGTATACAGAAGACAAAAAACCGATACTGGATATGAGTATAAACCATGATACGTCAGCATGGGGTACCCACCATTGTGGTAATCCCCCCGTCAGTTTTTTGGCGTGTTAGGCATGTGCAGGCCCAAAACTCATTGACGTTTAGGACCGAAGTTAGAAATCAGGGCCCTGGAGAAAGCAAGTTACTGGTTGAAGAGGTAAACCTTTCAGGTTGTGTCTCTTCATTAGGTTCTCCTGTGATTCTTTCGCAGGAGAATCTGTTGCTGAACGAGGGAGACGTTAGAGTGGTGGAGTCGATGATGGTCCGGGATATGCAGGTTCACGATACTGTCCCCGTGGGTACCAGGGCAACCTTGATTTCGTTCGGTGTTCCGAAGCAGCCTCTGTTTCCCATTGGCAGCATTGTTGGTCCGATCGCAGACCTGGACAGAATCGTTTTGCCTGTGGGTGGTAGCGCTGCGCCTGGTCTGGGGATTGGAGGGGAGGATTTAACTCTATTCCGTGTGGTGCAGGCAAACCCTGGCAATCACGGTAAAGTGTCTGAGGGTACTTCTTCAGTCTCTTTTCCAATGCTGCATATTGGGACCATTGGGGCTGTGGTTAACCCATGCGAAAGTATGGAAAGTGCCATGGTACCAATGGACGTTACGTCAGCACCGGTTACCGGATTAGGCTAGTCTAAAGGAAAGCTGAAAAGAATGAGGCAGAAACGTAACCAAGCAGTCAAGGCTGCGGAGACTGTGTCTGGGGAACAGGAGTTCGCAATGGTGTTAGCTCCTACTGACGCTAGTGTGGCAGCTCAATCCAGTGCCATGATGGACGTTGCCAGGGTAGTTAGGCCTATGGTTCTGTGGTCCTCTACTCCGCTTGCAGAAACTGGCAAAAGGAACAGGTCGGATGATGATCTGTCCGGTCTGGTCAATTTGTCAGGTGATGCTACAGCTACCGCTTCCACACGAAAGAGCAAGGTAAAGAGGAGAAAAGACAACAAGAAATCCTCAGATGCTGGATCTGGACTGTCGGGACTACGGGTGACTACGGGACTAACTGTCATTAGTGAACATTCCAGTGGGTCAAGAAGCGGGCAGTCTGCGGGCAGACTCGAAAGAATGGTCAGCACGACTGTTAGGACTACGGCTGCTACGGCGTCAAGCTTAGCATCTCCTTGTATGGACAAAGCTTGATCCAGTAGGGTAACTCATATAACTGCTGCTTCGGGTAAGGCTCTTGCGATTGGTGATAAGGCTTTGAACACAGAAACACAGATAGACTTTGTTGACATCCAGGCCCCTACTTTTAAGATGATGAGGGTGGAACAGGGTATCATTCTGGTGCAATGCTCCAATACTTATTCACTCGAGTGGCTGAAAAGGTTAGTGGCTGGCATGCCACCCTTTGAGGGTCGTCAGTTTGTCGTAAGGCAGGTTATTACTGGGCTACCCAGGAAGCCGCATGCAATAATCTCCCGAACGCGGGGCTTGATACGACCAACTGGAGAACGTATCAATACGCCAAAACGGGAAAGGACCCTAGAAGTGGGAACGCTTCCCGCCTGGTAATTGGTGTCAACCCAAAGTCGTTAAAAGTTATGCGGTTTCGGTTTGGTATGCGTTTTTAATTGGGCCTTGGGCGCGTACTTGTTAAGCCTCTTGATACGGATGAAGGGATTGGTAGTCTACATTCGTGCATCATAATGATTCATGTGGTTAACTGCACGGTCTTAAGACAGTTTTATTGTCAAGACATAGTTGCAGTCAAAATCAAATACAGCAATATCGGAAATCTAGTTGAAACTGTATTGGTTTTGGCTAATTTTTCATAGGAAGCCACCCCTACCCAAAGAATTGGTGGACGTGGTGCTATTTGCGAAATCCAACAATTTGGGACTAATAGTGGGATGTGATACTAATTCCCAGAACACTATTTGGGGTAGCAGTCGCTGGATTATTTACTGTCTCAAGGACTAGTCATACATAATGTTGGCAACAGTTCGACTTTTGTAACTGGCAGGAGACAATAAGGCATTGATCTGACTCTATCAAATAGCTTGTTAGCAGACAAGATCAGTGGTTGGCTAGTCCTAGATGATGACTCCTTCCCGAATAACCGCTGTATAGAGGGTCGACTTGCGGTTGAACTTGATCCGGTTCCAGGGGACGGAACCCTTGGACACAATACTGCAATCTTCTAGAAGAAAGAATTAGCGTCGTTCATAAGCTCCGCACTATATACTCTATTTAGGAAGTCTCTAAATCTTTAGGGTGAGTCTTACTTAATTTGTAAGAGATGGCGTGTCCGGAACGTAGAAGCAGACAGGACAAAGCGGTCGGTTGGTGGAACGCCGAGCTTTCGAAACTTCGTAAAAAAATACAGAATACTTCTAAATGGGCACTTAAAACCCAGTTGAGAGCTAACTGGCACAACTACAGTCAGTTGCAGAAAGAATATAAGAAAGCAGAAAGACCTCTAAACTGGACCCTTAGAGGAAAAGACCGTCTAGGCTGTACAGAGTTCTTCAAAAGGACCGAACTGCCAGACTGGACTCTCTTTTGAAACCTGATAATACCTATACCTGCTCGAAGTCAGAGGTCAAAGATATACTTCTATTCTATTTGTTGACATTGATGGCACTTTTGACAATGTTACCTTCAACTCCATGTGTTGCGCAGCCAGACAACATGGTGTTGATGGAGTCGGTACTCAATGGGTTTACGATATGCTATCCAAAAGGCTGCACATGATAGGGAGAGAACACACTTATAGCGTCAAATAACTTTGGGAATATAACCTCAAATAACTTTGAGGTTATTTTCCCGGAACGAGATCAATGGTTAGGTCCATAGACTCTACTACGGGGAATGACGCACATATTCTACACCGACGGTTCTATAACCTCCTATGATATTGGTCCGGTTGGCACTTGGATGAAAATACCAAGAACTCATTCTCCACCGGAAGTATGGCGACTGTATTTCTAACAGAAGTATATCCTTTTTTAACGGTGGTCTACTGGATTATTGAGAGGAGATGGCGTGGGTGCCGTAGCTCAGTGGTTAGTGTGTTCGCCTTCTGATCTGTAGGTCGTGGTTCAATCCCCGGCTGATGCATAACAAATTTAATATCGATAAGATTTTTCTTTCGAATGGTACCCACCTGTCGGCAAGCAATTGGCATTTCTTCCGACAGTAACAACTTGCCATGAAAAAGCTTCTAAAAGAACTCTGTGACAAAGCTCAGAAAAAGTGATGTCACAAGTGTTCTGCCGTTCGGAACCGGTTAAAATAAGTAGGTCCCTTCTAATACTGTCCAAATTTAAGACGCACAACAGTAATGGAAGAGAAGCTCGGCCAATGAGCCCTTTGGGGCTTTAAGTGCCACATATTTATTTTATTTATTATGGCGTGGGAAGCGAATTGACATTTGTAGTGACAGTCAGGCTGCACTCAAAGCTATTGCGATCACTGCCATTTCTTCAAAGATGATCAGTGTATATAAGATGAGGCTGAACAGTGTTGCAAAGGGCAACATGCTTCACCATATTTGGGTTCCGGGACACTGCAGTGTCGAAGGGAATGTATTGGTTTGGCCATAAGGGGCTTGCTGTTACACCCATGGGCCTTGAACCTAAATTTGGCGTGAACTCTGCGTGGATCCAACGATGGATCAAAGACTCTGTGGGCATGATCCACAAGACTCGATTGTCTACCTTCGAGACACGCAGGGCTGCCAAATGCTTTGTGAATGAACCTGACAGAAGACGAGCTAACTTTCTCCTACCACTAAGGAGGAAGGACCTCAGGGAAGGGCACAACACTTGTGGACATTTAATGGCCACTATACGTGCCATCACCGATCCAACATGACAAATTTGTTTACAGGATATGGACACACAGAGCCATCTCTGTTCTTCGCTAGCTGGCGCCAGTTAGAAATTCCAAGCTCCATCAGGTTCTTCAGTACTTGGCCTTTCCACCGGAGGTTAGGTCTTCCTCTTCTGCGTCGTCCTCCAGCTGGTTCCGAATATAACACCTTCTTAGCTGGAGTGTGTTCTTCCATTCGCTCGACATGACCCATTCAGCGCAGCCGCTGTATTTTGATGCGCTTTACTATGTCAATATCGGCATACAGCTCGTACAGCTCATGGTTGTACCTTATCCGGTACTCGCAACCAACGCAAATAGGTCCAAAGATCTTGCGTAGGACTTTTCTCTCGAAAACTCCAAGCATTCGCTCATCCGAGGTGGAAATTGTCCAGGCTTCAGCGGCATATGTTAGGACAGGCATGATGAGAGACTTGTAGAGTATAGTTTTCGTTCTTCGAGAGAGGGCTCGACTTCTCAATTGCTTACTCAGCCCAAAGTAACACCTGTTAGCAAGAGTTATCCTACGCATGATCTCCAAGCTGACGTCATTACTGCTGTTAATGCTGGTTCCAAGATAGACAAAGTCCCTTACTACTTCAAAAGCGTAGTTGTCAACAGTGACGTGCTGTCCAAGACGCCGGGACTCTTTGTTTGTTGACACTAGATACTTCGTCTTGCCCTCGTTCACCGTAAGACCCATCCGACGCGACTCTCTTTTCAACTCTGAAAATGCTGCACTGACTGCTCGCGTGTTCATGCCGATTATGTCAATATCGTCAGCATACGCCAACAGCATGACACTTTTGTTGAAGATAGTGCCGTTATATCGTTGATCAGCAGCTCGTATTATTTTCTCCATACTAAGATTGAAGAAGTCGCACGATAACGAATCACCTTGTCACCTGTGTGTTGAATCACCTGCCGTTTTCACCTGATTTGGTGAATCGTGCGACATCCTTTTGTTCCCAAAACTGAAATTGAAGTTGAAAGAATGCTTTTTTGATGATATTCAGACCATGCAACGGGCTTCGACGAGGGCACTGGAGATAATTCCGAAAAATGAGCTGGAACACGCGTTTGAATCACTATTAAATCGATGTAACAAGTGTATTGAATCAGAAGGAGAATATTTCGAATAAATATACCGAAAAATTAGCAGATATCGTGTTTTAATTGTGTTTTCTAGAGGCAGTCTTAATACTTAATTGTCGCACCGTGTATGTATATAAATAAATAAATCTATATATATATATATATATATATATATATATATATATATATATATATATATATACATATATATATATATATATATATATATATATATATATATATATATATATATATATATACATATATATATATTTATATACATATGCCTACTCGACTATAAGAGCACTCGTTAGGATAACAAGCTATTCGAACTGGCCGATTTCAAAAATTTCGCAAGATCGTTTCAAGTTAGTATGTCGGGTTACGACTTACTCGACCAAGCGATTGATATGGTTTATTACCCTTTTTTTCTCATGCCTTACGTTGGCAAGTCATACACCTTTAGTACATCTCCATATATAAAGCATTTCAGAATTATGTGGAGTAAACTTCTAATTATGCTACATTTTACGGTCAGTGAAAATGCATTGTTTGTTTCTTCTTTCTCTGTATGACGACAATAAGGAGAAGAAGAAGAATCAAATTAACTTTTCTATGATACACATATTTGCTATTGTTTGTTTATTGTAGGTACGTTGAATATTTTAATGATATATGGAGTGTTCGTAGGTAGGTATGTAAAAGGTTGTAACAGGTTAAGTTATGATCTGTTACAAACCTTTGCACTAACAAGATTGCGATTGTTGGGAGGAGATGCTTTGAGCTTAAGTTCAGTCTTTTCCTCTATCCGATCTTCTTAAATTCGTAAAGAGTACTAGGAAGTTTAAGGTAGAATAATACAGGGTTATAATTTAACCACGAATCGACTTATAAACGAACAACGCTTGCAGATTATTGAATTTTATTATCAAAATTCATGCTCGGTTCATTCATTCATTCATTTTTTGGTCAGTTTGGGTGACCTTCTGAGGCTGCTATTCGGAATCTTGTGACTAAATTTCGCACCAAATTTTCATTATTGGACACTAAACCACCAATACACATACGTAGAGTGCAGACAGAAGAAAATATCTTAGCTGTATCCGCCGGTGTTGGTGATGACCATGAATTATCGATTTATTCGTGAGATGCCGGCCGATATGTTGGAGAGAGTATGCCAAAATTGGACCCAGCGTACGAAGCATTTGAAGTGGAACCGAGGTCAACATTTACATGAAATCGTTCTATCAACTCAAATGAAAATTTCATATATTTCTCTAAATTTTACGTGTTCTTTTTTTAAATCAAATCCGAAGACTCTTATAAAATCACCCTGTATATGCCTTATTATTTTGAGTCTCGTTCTCACGTTATTGTACAGGTGGTGCATTGCTATGTATTTTGTTTCATATAGTCAAAGTGTTATTAATTTTATTATTATATTATTTTTTATACGGTGTTTTGTTTTTTGCATTTGTTGAAGTAGTATGTATCTTGTTTATTCCGGTAATTTGATTCTCGTGTATTAATGTTTTGTATATTTCATTCTCATGGTTTTATGCATACTCGGTATTATGTTATTGTATGGTTTTTTTGTAGAGGTTTCTATCATGGAATTTAATATTAATTTAATTTCGCTGGAAAGGTTTCGTTAAAATATTGTGGTACTTTTTATACCCTGCATAATGTAATATGCAAGGTATATTCATTTCGATCAGATGTTTGTAACCACTTGAAGGAATCTTCTGAGATAATTACATTATACTGCTACATAACTTTGAAAGAAATGGGCGAGACACGAGTTATAGGAACGATAAATAACGCAACGGAGTTGCTGCCGATCATGCCGTTGTTGCATGTTGCATCGTCAGCAAATTCCGTTGCGAACATACAAAGCAAAGAAATGGCAAAACCCAAAGTCAGCATATTGTGATGCAAGCAGCATCACAACATCTTGACTTGGTGGCCGCTTAGAGCGAGAATAAAGAGAGAGTATATTTTCGGTTTCTAAACGACACGGTTCGTAGCGAACGGAGCAGCTCCACTCCAATTATAATTTAAAACAAATATCTTCTAATTCACCGTACGGTAACCCTACGGAACATATATAATTTATCAACTATATAAAATACATATAATAAAGTGTCGTTCTATTTCTACAAACGGCGTTGTGTTTTTTTATTTAAAACGGAAACTAATAATTCATTAAAAAAAATAACGTAAAGTGGTGTTCCGCTATATAAACACCACTATTTACGTAACTGGCGCAGTCGGTAGGATCCTAGTGAAAAAAGGATCCAGTGATCGAACCTCGTTTCGGGGAAAAATAACTTTGAAAAGAAAAAAAAGAAAGAAAACAATTTATAAGTGCATAAATCGCAGTCGCGGCGCACAAAACGAACAAAACGCAAAACGCAGAAATATATATATAATACAACGATACATTTAATGAGTGTGAAAGGAAAAAATCTCGCACTGAAAAAGCAGCAGCAACAACAGCAACAACAACAATATCAGCAATAACCGCAGCAGCGATAGCAGTAACAACAGCAGCCATAATAGCAGCAACAACAGTAGCAGCAGTAGCGGCAACAAAAGCAGCAACAACAGCAGAAACAACAGCAGCCGTAGTAGCATCACCACAGCAGCAGTAGTAGCGGTAACAGCAGTGAGTTTATTAAGTTCATTTAATATAAAGTGTATAATTGTGTCTTATAAAAGAGATTGGTTTGAGTTATTTAATTAAAATAAGGTGTAGTTTGTTAAAATATTAAAATTATTTTATGAAACAGTTGTGCAAACTCTATGCAGTGTGCAAACGTTTCTTTTGTAAAAGGTGTAGCATACCTAAAACGGGATATGAAAAAAAAAATATTGCATACCCAATGAACAATAGAAAAAAAACGTTGCATAAGTGCAAGCGCAAAAATTAAATAATAAAAAAAAAAAAAAAAAAATATTGCATCTTCAGAAAATTTTGTTGCATACTTGTGAGCGCAAAGTGCATACAAAAAACTATTGCATACCTCAAAAAGAAAAGACCCAGTAGGAATAGGAACAACAAAGACCCAGTAGGGAACATAATCAAAATGGCAGAACAGCAAATGGAGCTAATGACTCGCTGTTTAGCATCATTAACACAGTTGATGGCGCAGAATGCAGCACAAAATAGTGTCACAATTAAGCAAAGGGTTGAAAAAGACATCAAATATTTACAACCGTTTGAAGGGAATGCGAGGAAATTACCAGCATTCATAGAAGCAATTGACAGAATATTGACCGATTATGAAGGTCAACAACAGATAGTTTTTAGAATAATATATGATTTAAAAATCACAGGAACGGCAAAGAACTTATTAACTGAAGCCTTCCAGAAAATTGGGAGGCATGTAAAACAAAATTAAAACAACATTTTAGGCCAACAAAAGACCAAATGACCCTAACCAACGACATAAACAGTCTAAGAGTGGGAAGTATTAGGGAATTGAGCAGGAAAACAAGAGAAATAATTGACAATATAACAGAATTTAGCGCCTTAAGCGATTCTGGGGAAGTCATGAAAGAAATATTTTCTGGAATGCTTATTCAGAGAATAAAGCAATTAGCGGGGGGAACATTCGCCTATTCGGTGCGAAACATAACGACATGGACAGACATGTCGAACACAATTTATAATTTCATAGGGTTGGATGATGGAAATTTAAATCCTTCATTTTTGGTGAGGAACCAAAACTCACAAAACCCTAGGAATTTTAACAACAACAGGAACTACAGACAAAATACTAACGAACAAAATAATAATAGACCCCAAAATAACTTCCAAAATCGATTCCAAAATGGTTTCCAAAATAACTTTCAAAACAGACCCCAAAACAGTCAAAATAACCAAACGCAAAATAATTCGGGGCAATTCACTCAAAGAAGTACAAACTTCTCGAGACAAAATAATTATAGCCAAAATAATTATAGTCAAGATAACTACCCAAGACAAACAAATTATCGGTCTGGAAATTCCGGGCAATATAATAACCAAAATAATACTTATCGTAATAATACAAATTACGGTAATCCGGTGAGACAAAATATGCAGAGTGGTACCCAACAATCAAGGTGTTCAAATGGCCCAGTACCCATGGAGGTTTATGCCATGAGCCGAAGGGGTGAAACTACTAATGAGGAAATAAATAACAACGAGGATTTGTTTTTTACAAACTAGCCTCGGAAAACCAAAATAAAATTCTTATTTTACTTACTATGTTTAATAAGAAATGGCGAGTACTGGTAGACCCAGGCTCGACAATAAGCATAATGAAAAAATCAAGTTTCGAAAAATATAATTTACCGGTCTTAGAAAAAAATAAAACAGTGATTAGTACACTGAATGGGGAAATCAAAACGTCAAACGAAAAAGTTAAGACACCTTGCCCAGTAGAATTCAAATACCCACAAAATGCCAAGATGCGATGGTTAAAAATGGACTTCGACAAGCCATATGACCTTTTATTAGGGAATGATTTCATTTTGAAAAATGTAAATATCATTAACATAAAGGGCAAAGAAATGGTATTACGAAACGGAGTGAAAATCCCGTTCCACACAAAGATAGTGGAAGAGCAGAATTATTCACTGGAAGAGTCAATCATGCAAAATATTGAGCTCAATCACCTAAACTCAGACGAAAGAAAAGCGATTGAAAGGTTATTAAAAACATATAAAAAATTAATGTATAGAGAGGGGGACCAGCTGACAAGTACAAGAGCAGTAAGTCCATGAAATTAAAACAACAACGGACCAACAAATTAATTCCCGAATTTATAGATTGCCACCTAAACATGAGGAAGAGGCAAGAAGACAAATTGAAGAGATGGAAAATCAAGGAATAATAAGGAAAAGTCAAAGCAGATACAGCTCACCCATAATAATAGTGCCAAAGAAGTCAGACAACTCAGGTACAAACAAATTTCGGTTAGTGGTTGATTACAGGAGACTAAATCAAATTACTGTTGACGATAAATATCCGCTGCCAAATATAGATGGAATCTTAGACAAATTGGGCAAAGCACAGTACTTTAGCACCATAGATCTAGCTAAAGGTTACCATCAAATTCTTATGGCAAAGAAGGATATCGAAAAAACAGCATTTGTTACTCCAGCAGGTCTGTACGAATACGTCAGAATGCCTTTCGGGTTAAAAAATGCCCCAGCCACTTTTCAAAGATTAATGAATGAGATATTAAGAGAATACATTAATAAAATATGCGTAGTCTATTTGGATGACATATTGATATTTTCCACGTCGTTGAAAGAACATATGCAGTCATTAGAAAAAATTTTTTCAAGATTACAGGAACATAACCTGAAGATCCAAGCAAATAAATGCAGCTTCCTAAAGAAAGAAACTATGTTTTTGGGACATACACTAACAGAAAGTGGAATAAAACCAAATTTAAATAAAATAACGGCAATATTGAACTTGGACATTCCGAAAACGGAAAGACAAATAAAGGGATTTTTAGGAGCCACAGGGTATTACCGGAAATTTATAAAGAATTACTCTAAAATTGCGTACCCAATGATTAAATATCTAAAAAAGGGGTGTAAAATCAACATAAACGACCCTGAATATATTGCTAGCTTTGAAAATTTGAGAGCGCTAATATCATCACATCCAATTTTGAAATACCCAGATTATGATAAAACATTTACAATAACAACGGATGCCAGTGATTATGCTATTGGAGCAGTATTATCACAAGAAGGACACCCAGTATGTTTTATATCAAGAACACTAAATGATCATGAGCAAAGATATGCCACCACAGATAAAGAATTTCTAGCAATCATGTATGCAGTAACATATCTCAGGCCATATATCTACGGAAAAAAATTCAAAATCATCACAGACCATTGCCCGATAAAATATTTAAACAGCAAATATAAAGGAAAAGAATTTTCACAGAGACACCAAAGATGGCTTTTGAAACTACAAGAATATAACTACGAAATAGAATATTTGCAAGGGAAAGACAACGTAGTAGCGGACTTTTTAAGTCGCATTGAAAATGCACCAAAAATAAACGAAGGCAATGACAAGGAGTCAAACCTAGAAATGTCTGATACTATTCATTCCGCTGAAGAAGAATTATTAGAGCACTTTAGGATCAAGGAGGAAATAGTAAATAAATATAAAACTCAAATAATATGGACATACAGCCCAGGAGCCGAGATGCAAAGACTCCACAAAAGAATAATACTGGAAATAAATCCAAGGGAAGAGGAATCTATAAATAAGGACATTCTATCAAGATACTTACATCAAAGAAAAGGAAAAGTAGGGCTCTTTTCAGAAGTTTCAGAAAGGGATTATAATAAAATTCAAGAAATGATAATATCAATGTTTGCCGGAGACAAAAATCTGTTATTTATAAAATGTACAAAGAGAGCATCAGAAATAGAAACAGAAGAAGAACTGCACAAACAAATCGCTTTATATCATAAGAATGAAGCAATGCATAGTGGCATAGATGAAACATTTTTTACCTTAAAAGATAAAATATACTATCCGAGATTTCGTGAAAACATACAACTTATAATAAATAACTGCGAAAAATGCAAACAAATTAAGTATGATAGGAAACCGATAAAGCCGAAGTTTAAGTTAACAGAAACACCTACAGATAAAAATGAAATAATACATGTAGACATTTTTCATTTTAAGAAGCAGTCATTTGTCACGGTAATTGACAAATTAACAAAATTCACAGCAGCTTATAATATAACCGATAGAAATTGGAGGGCAAAGAAAGCCATAATAATGGATCATTTTGCTAAATTTGGAAAACCGAAAAAAGTCATTATGGACAATGAATTTCGTGCAGAGCAATTGATCGAGTTTCTCAACAAAGAAAACGTTGAAGTTCATCTTACAAAACCAAACAGCCATACAGGTAATGCAGACATTGAAAGGCTTCACTCAACCTTGTTGGAAAAACTAACAAGCATTGAGGATCCGAGTCTTTCAACTGCCATGAGGATACAAGTCGTTATAGGCAACTATAACAACCGCTATCACTCAACCATTAAATGTTCACCCACATTAGCAAAAGAAAAAGTACCACCATCCATATTACAAGATAGAATTAACCAAACCAAACAGCATATAATAAGCAATAGAAACAAAAGTAGGGAACAATACGAAGAAAAAAGAGAAACTGGACCAATTAAGAATTATAAAAGAGTAAGGCATAAGGACGAACCATATTTTAGAATTACCCCCTTAATAAATGTACACCCTGCAAATATTAAAAGACCTCTTGAATTTGCAGGTATACAAAATGAGACCGACAGGGACAATAATACTGACAGCGATGATGATCGTTTTAGTACAAGGGCACTTGCAGGTGACTCCCATACTGGAGGAAGCAGGGTATACTATGGTACAAGCAGAAGAGGTGGAAATAACAAATGAGACCAGCACCATTTTACATGTTATTAGAACTAGAACATATTAGAAGAGCTAGGAAAACTTAAAGTTAATATTAAAACAGCAGAAATAGATAATAAGAATTTACTACAGAAATAGATAATAAGAATTTACTACTAAATGAAGTCGAGACAGTAGCAGCTAAGATTAAATCTATAATGCCGAAGGCGATAAAAGCCAAAAGGGTAAAAAGAGGTTTAATTAATATAGGAGGTAAGATTTATAAATGGTTATTCGGAATAATGGATGATGACGATAGACAAGATATAGAAGAACACATAAGAATAATAACAGAAAACGACCATAATGCTATAACAACCATAAATGAGCAAATTTTTATAAATAACCATTTTAACAATACACTGCACCTATTGCATAATTCAATAGAAACCGATAGATTAAAAATAGAACAAACAATAAATAAAATATATAAAGAAAATAACAGGATAGAAAAACAATTACTTTAAAAAGATCAAATGATTAAACTAAGAATGCTAGAACAAAAAATAGACAGTGTACAAGATAATATAGCAGCAGCTAAACATAATATAGTTCATCCAGGAATATTAACGAAAGAAGAAATAGACCTGTTCGATATCGATTTTTATAAATTAAAATTATCAAAAATTGGAATACTAGCCTACAAAAATGAGTCGATTATAATAGCAATAAAAATATCCAGAAACTACATTATTACTCACTCAAAAATTATTACAGCATTGCCTAACAAAAATCAATTAGAAATAAATGAAAGAGACACAACAATTGTAACAATAGAAAACCAAAATTATGAATATAAAGAAAATGTTGATTTTAAGAATTTAAAAATAAGCCAAAGTTGTATTTTTTCAGACGATTGTACATTTAAAGTTAACAATAAAACGGAAATTAAAGAAATATCAGAAGATACAATAATAATAAAAAATGCCGTAGAGTTAAAAATAATTCAAAATTGCGATACAAGAAAACTAATATTAAACGGAAATTACCTAATAAATTTTGCTAATTGTAAATTAAAAATAAACAAAAGAGAATTTAAAAACAAAATAATAGAATATCATGATACTTTTGTAATACCAGTAGCAATGTTAAATCAAACATATAACAGCTCCATTGCTTTTGAAAATATTGTACTAAATAATTTTAAAAATATGAAAGAAATTCAGGAGCTAAAATATCATAAAAATGTATCTTATGGAATAAACATAGTAGTAGTAGTAAGCATCATAATAATGCTAACTGTATTACTTATATGCATAAAAAGAAAAAATTTAAATGTAAAAATTATAAATACGAGAACTCAGGAGCGTTCTCAGAGTAACCCTGGGGGAGTTATAGGAACGATAAATAACGCAACGGAGTTGCTGCCGATCATGCCGTTGTTGCATGTTGCATCGTCAGCAAATTCCGTTGCGAACATACAAAGCAAAGAAATGGCAAAACCCAAAGTCAGCATATTGTGATGCAAGCAGCATCACAACATCTTGACTTGGTGGCCGCTTAGAGCGAGAATAAAGAGAGAGTATATTTTCGGTTTCTAAACGACACGGTTCGTACCGAACGGAGCAGCTCCACTCCAATTATAATTTAAAACAAATATCTTCTAATTCACCGTACGGTAACCCTACGGAACATATATAATTTATCAACTATATAAAATACATATAATAAAGTGTCGTTCTATTTCTACAAACGGCGTTGTGTTTTTTTATTTAAAACGGAAACTAATAATTCATTAAAAAAAATAACGTAAAGTGGTGTTCCGCTATATAAACACCACTATTTACGTAACTCACGCATACTTTTTATAGTAGTTCGCATACAAAGTGTCTGTACTTCTTTTAAAATGAAACAGCTGTAACTTCTACTATCTTCTGTCTAGAATAACCATAATTGACACTTAGATTAATGTGATAGTCGGAAATAATCTGGCAAAAAATCTGCATACCACGCCTACTTCTTATTGGGGCTCCCATACAAAGTCGAGGAAATTAAACAAACACAAACACGACATAACTTATAAAATATTTAGCGTAAAACAACGAGATTTAAGGTGTGGATTAGTATCGTAAGAGGATATGGACGCGCTACGCCCACTGTTTATAGTAGCCGCCACACAAAATGACCAAATTTCTTTTAAATTGAAACAGCTGTAACTTCTGCAATATTCTGTCTAGAATAACCATAATTTACACTTAGATTAATATGGCAGTCGGAAATAATTTGGCAAAAAATCAACATGCCACGCCAACTTGTTAATAGGGCTACCATACAAAGTTGCGAAAATTAAAAAAATTTTAATATAAAAATTTAAATGCAAGGTAATTTTTTCCTTTTCGTCCGATTTGTATGGTCGTAGTTACTGGACTGTTTATGTTTACTATTTCGTAAGGTCCAGTCCAAATGTGACTAAATTGGTTGATTTGTTAATAAAACCATTTCTCCTACTCAAAAAAATACCGGGTGGATGTCCTTGTCATACTGCCTCTTTGCGTTTTCCTTGATTTTCCTTAATTATTTCGTGGGACCTCTGTATTTGATATTTTAATAACTTATTTTGGTCTTCTGTGTTGTACATTGATGTTCTTTTAGTTTTTAGATTTGTTGGCATCTCGGTGTTAATGCCATATAGTATGCTGACGCATTGCCATATGCATTGCTGACGCTAACCCCTAGTCCCAATTTGAACCATCTTCATTAGCAAAGCTCCTAAGATATTCCGCTAAGGGTCTGTGACTTATTTCTAGAGAACCGTTATATAACCGGCGTTATATGTAATATATTAACACCTAGCATCTTGCATGTATCTGAGAACAATTTTGATGTAAAATTTGTACCATTACCTGTGACTAAAATTGTTGGTATGTTGTAGCGTGTAATAAACTCGTTGTAGAAAGCTTTTGCTACTGTGTTAGATTTTGCATCAGGAGTGGCTACACAAACTACAAATTTTTAAAAAACATCTTGAAAATTAAGAATGTAAGGACTTATTTCCCGATGTGGTTTCTGGGCAATTCCCACCATGTCTATATAAACATTTTCAAATAGTCTTGAAGACGTGTCGGTCAATATCATTGGCATTTTGGTAAGCCTTGAAATTTTGTTGATCTGATCTTCAATTTGGTTACTCATACTTTTCCATCTATATTGTCTTTTAATTCTGAAATAAGTTTTCAGTGCACCCTGATGACCTCCTAATGGTGAATCGTGGAAATTCCATCAGGTTCTATTGTATTTTTGTCTTCAACCTTTTTCCTTGCCAGAGAATGAGTCTTAATCATAGCTATTTCAGCTTCTGGCCATGTTACTCTGCTGACTGCGTCTGCATTTAAATTTATTTTACTTGGAAAAAGCTCGGACAATGAGCCCTTTGGGGCTTTAAGTGCCACATATTTATTTATTTTTTTTTTTTTTACTTGGTTTATAAATTATCTCAAATTCAAATTCGGATGATTTATGCCTGAAACGTGCCAAACGTTATGTCTGGTTCTTTAGGTTTGCAATTCCTCGCTGGTGGTCAGTATAGATTTTGAACGGTCTGCCGAGTAGATAAACTCGGTAATTCTTCACAGTCCATACGATGGCCAGGAATTCCTTTTGAATGGTGGAATACCTTTTCTCAGTATCACTTAGCGCTCTGCTTGCAAAGACTATTGGTCTATCTTTTCCAATTTCACGTAGCGATAGAATTGCACCTACAGCCTCGTTCCTGGCATCTGTGGTTAACACAAACGGTTTAGAAAAATCTCGGTAGGCTGAAATGGGTTGTGCCAAGTTCCGACCATAGACGACGATGTCATCCAAATGTACAAAACAATCTATACCTTGAAATCCTTTTAGTACATTGTTCATTAGTCTTTGGAAGGCGGCAGGGGCGCCTGTCAAACCGAAAGACATTCTATTAACACCTGTATTAAAAACCGACTTTTTCCGGTTCACTTTTCAGTACTTGATGCTACCCACTAGCAAGTTCAGGGATAATGAAATATCTGCTATGTCCTACCTGATTTAATATTTCTTCTATTCGGGGAATTGAAACTTGTTTGATTGTGGCGTCGTTTAATTTTCCGAAATCTACCACGAGCCTCCATTTTCTTTTGCCATCTTCTCCCGCGCTGTTTGGAACTAAAATTATGGGAGATTATCCAAAGAGAGGAGCTGGGAACAATTACTCCATCTTCCAACATTTTATTTACCTGCCTATTGATTTCTTCTTTTTTCACTTCTGGTAGCCTATACTGTCTTTGATTCATTGGCACCTGATCTGTCTTTACTGGGATTATGTGCCTTATACCCGTTGTATATCGCCTTCTAAAAAAATAAATCGTGGAATGACCTGAATAGGTCTTCTAAGCATTTCTTTTCCTCAATATTTAAGTTTGGGTCTAGCTTAATCGTTTCTAATATTTTGGTAACCCTTTCATGGTTATCTGCTTCCTTAACGCTATTTATTTTGTAGGCTATGTAGCATTCTACGTGTTCCGAATGATTAAACTTAATTATATTTATTTTGATTCCTAGTTCTCTACTATAATTGTTTCGAAATTTTAATTTGCTTTAATGAGGACTATCTTCATAGTTCTCCCAGGTACTACAACTTCACTGCAGTATATTACTCTATTATCCTTGTTCAACGGTTTAAGAGGTAATGTCATCAAATTCTGTTTTCGCTCACCGAACAAAATCAGCTTCTTTTTCATGGAATTAATAACCGATCGGTTCCATAAATTGTCCCTCCCTACGATACTATCTGCAGGTATCCCTACGTCTTCAGAGATCAAGTGTAATTTCAAAATCAAATTTTTAGTCCTCTCTTGTTGGACTGCTATTGACCCTAATGTAGTGACAAATCCTCCGAATACACCACTAAGATTTTTACTTAAATGTTGTTTCTTGCCAACATATTCATCAACTACATATAACTTTATTAAAGTGGTATCTGCCCCAGAGTCTACAAGTAAAATGAGCTTTTCTTTTTTTTGCTTCCTCATACGAAAACTCAATGAACACATCATCTACATCGCAAACTCCCAAAGAGTAGCAATGTTATTACTGGATGGGAAAGATGGTTCAACAATCCCTCTGGACGCTTGACTATCAACTTCCACCATCTTGCTATCCAACGACTAACATCTTCCATTTCAGCTGGCCTATTTTTAGCAATATTTTGGGTATCCCGGTTTATTGTCTGTACTTGGGCCCCTCATAGTTTTCCTGAGTATTTCCCTACTCTTTGTGTTTATAACATTCGGGGATCCTGCGTCCCGGCATCTTATAGAAAAAATATTTGGTCTCATGGTTTCCGGAATTTAGGGCCTTTTGTGCATAACAAATTGAACTCATGTCCACATTTTTTATACTTTATGCAATGGGTCATATTTTTTCTCTTAAAACAATCGTCTCTGGTGTGCCGCGTCTGGCGTTTTGTCGCAGAAGGATTAGACAGAAAATCTCCTTTGGATATTTTGGGGACTTATGTTATTATTGTGGGTGCCGTAGCTCAGTGGTTAGTGTGTTCGCCTTCTGATCTGTAGGTCGTGGTTCAATACCCGGCTGATGCATAACAAATTTAATATCGAAAAGATTTTTCTTTCGAACGGTACCCACCTGTCGGCAAGCAATTGGCAATTCTTCCGACAGTAACAAAGCTTCTAAAAAGAACTCTGTGACAAAGCTCAGAAAAAGTGATGTCACAAGTATTCTGCCGTTCGGAACCGGCTAAAATAAGTAGGTCCATTCTAATACTGTCCAAAATTTAGGACGCACAACAGTAATGGAAGAGAAGCTCGGCTAATGAGCCCTTTGGGGCTTTAAGTGCCACATATTTATTATTTTTTTTTTATGTTATTATTTTGGTATTTGTACATTCCATCTATTCTATTCTGGTGAAATGCCACTATATTACTGGCCTCAGTCTGGTGAACGTTGTAAGAATATAAAGGTGCATTGAGATTTACATTTGCTTCCATATCGAGCTGATTGTACCGTTGCCCTCTATCGAGGAGGATACTCGTATTTACAGCCTCATCTGCTAATTCTTCTAACGTGCCTTTCTTACCTAGCATATGAGTTTTTAGCAATGGGTCTTGAAGGCCCGATATAAAGGACGTGCTCGTATACTCCTGTAGATATTCTTAATATATTTTAAATCACCTAATCTCCTTGCAAAAACACGTATATCTTTCTAAGGTAGTTGGCGTGCGACTTGTATTTGGTGCGTGAGTGGTTCCAGGCGGACGGTCTTTAAGTATGTGATTCGCAGAAGTATATACAATTCCTCTATATTAGCGAATTTCTTACTTAGCATCAAGTTATAAGCATCACCACATAATAGCTGTACTTCGGTCCTTAAATCTTTAGACTCCGCTACTGACAGTCTGTGCTACTTCGTCAATATGCATTTTTAGCTTTGATTCCGGTTGTACTTCTGTTTGTGACACTGATTATGTCCTTCTTACTGGTATAAGAAGACGAAGAGGTGTCTCTCGTGCTATGCAGCGTTCTATTTCGAGATTCCTCACTTTTGCCTCGAGTGCACTTAGCTGCTCAGGGTCTGAGCATTTTCTCTATAAATTCTTCTGTAATGCATTTTTCTTCTAATCTTCTAATTCTTTATTTCTGTTAAGGATCTTATTAATCTGTACTTCTAGCTGCTCCGCTTCGGATCCCTGTTTTTCGATTTGAGTTCGCAAAGCTCTAATTTGTATCTCTGCTGCCTCTAAATCGTCTTTTGCTTTAGAACTGCTTTGGCCTGGCTTTTCCGAGCTAAATGGCATATTTGCCATTCAGCTCGGATAACGTAGCGTCTAATTCTTGGATTGCAGTTGGTAACTTTCCGTGATATGCATTTGATTTTATGAGCTAGAATTGCTCATATATGATGTGATGCTTAATCAAGCTCCACACGAAGTCGATTGACTTGGTTATTGCAACGTCTAGCTCTCTTGCTAATGATTCATAGAATTTATTGTCAATGTGACCCAAAAAAAAAAAACACACACACACTAGAATTAGATTCTATACTGCGTTAAGCGCTGAACGCAAACCACCTTGTATATGCAAGATATTTCGCAGTATCCTTCCGGCTGCGCCAAAATATTGCGTACAATTTGTCCACAACACTTATTAAATACCTAACGGCTAGACTCAAGGATATAACACACAAGATTCACACCTCAACCCAAGTTTCTAAATGCCCTTCGGGACTATGACACTATGACACTGGTTAGCTGAAAATAGAACTGGGTTAATTATACATGCGCGTTTATGTCTTCACTTTATTTCTGGTTCTTTTCACTTTGAATTACAATTACTTATCTCACTAATGTGTGGAGCAGTTTCAGTTGTTCCATTGACATCGTGCTAAAACTTAGTATGTACGTAAAACCATTAGCAGAAAATATATCTGAAAATAGCCAGAATGAAATGAAAATCTCGCCACCTCCGCTACAAAAATGAGGCTTGGTTTTCAACCTATTTCGTCTATTTTCATCCATTTATTATCGTGTACCCTAAGTTTCAGCTTCATAACTTAATGTGAAAATATGTATACAATAAAATATATAACACTTGTATAAGAGGTAGACTAGATTCTATGTATCTATTTTACCGATTACGCCCTCTTCCACATAGATTTACTTTTATGCATATTTGATCTCATCTATTGGCTTTCAAGTCGATGTTTTTATATTGTATTTTCGTGCGCAAAGTGTAAAAACATCAATTAACGGTTTGATACGAATACTGTTTAATATAAGTCTAAAATAAGTAACAGAAACAAATCGATATCATTTTCAAAAAGCGCGGGGTGATCGAAATGAATCGTTGTTAAACATGGACGAAAAAAAAATTAAGCTTTGGCTAAACAATGTCGTCGATTGAGCGACGGGTTTAGAGTAATCAGATACACAGATACACGTAAAATAAGTTATTAAGTCAGAGTTTATCTGTCCTAAGTTATGATACTTTACGCTTTTATAATTGAACCTTTATTCAGAAAGAGTGCGAAGTCGTTACCGTACACACAATTATAATATCCTCAGTACTATCTTCCCGACTACTTCGAACTATTTCTGACTAAATCTTGGAGTACGGGCATGTTAATGAATATATGTATATAAAGCGACTTGAGAGTTTTTTTTTTGTTCTTGCTAATTGTCAAATGATAAAAGTTGCAATTACATATATACAATATAAATATTAATTGTTGATTTTTAGTGAAAATGAAAAAATCTGGTGAAACGCTTCAGAATATTTAGTGCTGGATCAGTGATTAGTAACTTGTTATTGTAGTAACTTGAATCTTCAACACGAATGGAACAATTTCAGCGTAAATATTCTAGCGCTCAACAATAAAAGAGTCGACACCAAGGCTGGGCATTCGCAAAAGATGTGGATCGATGTTTCATCCTCCTTCAGATAGAAACTGCACTCCGTGTCAGAGGATAATCCAATTTTATGGAAGTGGTGCTTTAACCAGTTATGAGAGAGATATCCGGTTACCAGGCGTATATTTGTTCTGCTAAGACTAATTCTATCAAAAGTTATATCAAAGTTGATTAAGGTTTTCGCTTGGCGGAGACCTGTTGAATTTGTCCATTGCATTTGGTATTTGCCGAGGCAATATTTTTCTGTCATAGCTTTGGCCAATGCCCAACTTATACCGCAGATAGATTCAAGGCCTGTCAGTGGAGAAGACGAGCCAGCTCTCGCTAGTTCGTCCGCCACTTCATTGCCCTCAATTCTGTTGTGCCCCGACACCCAACACAATGTGACCCAATGTGCATAGGAAGTGTTTGTAGGATAAGGAAGCATTCAATGACGAGTTTGGAAGAGAACTACCGTGAGGAGAAAGATTTGATGGCAACTTGGCTGTCTGAGTAAATAAGAATGCGTGCTCCTTTGAGCCCTTTGGCATGTAGGTGACGTGCACAAAGTATATCTGTTCGCAGCAGCACTAATTTTATATCGGGACTCGCAGCACTATTTCTATTTCGGGACTCGCAGAGCTAACTTTCATGATCATATAATAAACTATCATTTTATATTGGAATGTACTAAATCTCGAGATCATATACGAAACTGTAATTCTCTATTCTCTGAATTTAGTGATCATACATGCAACTGTAAACTCTCTCATTGCAGTTGACTAAATTTTTACCTATTTCTTTAATTATCTCATTCTTATGTACATATAATCATAAGCATAGCCTAACTTTAATATTCTACAACTGTTAAATTCACTTCTACTGCGACCACGAATCAATAAAGTTATTAAACTTCTCTAAGAGTTTATAATTTTAATTTTTGCAAATAGGTGGAGCAAATCAGCTCTTCCTCGAAACATTTGGTGACCCCGACGTGATCGGGTTAGAAGTCATTTCGCGTTATAACTATTTGAGTTTTAACTAAACCACATTTTCGTTTAATTTTTTCGCAAATTCAAAGTTAATAAAACTTAAAATAAATCAATTTTGTTGCGGAAATTTATAAGCACATAACGGAGGTAACTGGTGATAATACCGTTACTCCTATTTACATACATATCGTACGGCACATATTTATTTGCAAAGTCAACATGCCAAAAGGCAACAAATCGAAAAAGACACATCAGCATATGTAACTATTAACAGCTCAGATTCAATTTCATTTAACAAAAGGAAAAGTGCATCGATTAAACATCAACTAATGGCACTAAATAAAACTTTGTCGGTGCAGCGTCTTGGTGAGCTCGATGAAGCCGAACTTTCTGTCCACGTGGAGTACGTTGAGAGCATGCACGATAGCTTTGACCGCGTGCAGTCGATTCTCGAAGAAGCTGATCCACGCGAACTGGATGGAACAGGCCGAGCAGAATTTTTCGACATGTACCTAGAAGTCAAGGCAAAGCTGTCACGCGAGCTCAATTTACATCGAAGGACAAATGTAAGGCACTCATCCACCGCTAGGCATTTCGCATTGGATGAATCACCGTCCACATTATTTTCATCGTTACGAAAATCTCGGCTTCCCGAGTTGAAAATACCGAAATTCAGTGGAGCATACATCGATTGGCCTAATTTCTTCGCCATGTTCAGCAGTGTTATTGACAAGGACTTAGAATTGAGCAACGTGGAAAAACTTCAACATCTGCGCGCTAGTTTGCAAGGAGCCGCATTAGAAACCATTTGCTCACTTGAGCCAGTTGATGAGAATTATGACAAAGCAGTGGCTCTACTAAAGAATCGATTTGATAATAAATTACTTGTTTTTCAGGCACACATTAAGGCGATTTTCGGCCTTAAAACTGTTGATAGAAGTTCTGCTAGTGGCTTGCGAGAATTGAGCGACAAATTCAATTCACATTTGCGTGCACTTTACACCTTGGCAACATCTGAACAAATTTTAGATGGATTACTAATTCATATTGTTACCGGAAAATTCGATCAGAAGACACAGGAGAAATGGGAAGAGGACTTGCCGATACAGACATTGCCAACTTTGAATTCAATGACCTCGTTTTTGGCGAAGCGGTGCCGCATGATGGAAAATTTGGAAAGTGCTAAGGTAACACAAACACAACAGGCATTAGAAACGTTTTGATAGCATCTTCAAGTTCCTCTAGCTTTTGCGTATTTTGCGATTCGAAAGACCATTATATAAATAATTGTATAAAAATCATAAATTTATCGCCGAATTTGCGCTACAAGGAAGCTAAGCGGCTTCAACTTTGTTTAAATTGTCTACGCAAAGGCCATAGCCTACATCGATGTAAGTCTGGGTATTGCCGTCATTGCTCAGCCAAACACAATTCTCTTCTTCACATGAACCCAATTTCGTCATCTTCAAATCCACAAGAAATTGAAGCTACAACCTCATCACAACAAACACTCATTTCATCGTTAACTTCAAGTTCAATGTCTCAAGCTTCGAAATCTATCGGCAGTAGTAATGTATTGCTAGCTACAGCAATGATTTTACTAAAAAATCGTTCAGGCATCTTCGTTCCATGCCGTGCTATTCTCGACTCAGCATCTCAAATAAATTTCGTAACTACTCGCTTGGCAAATCTGTTGCAACTTCCATTCAAAAAATCAACAATTGTGATCTCCGGTATTGGCGAATCCAACTTCGTTGCCGACAAGGAGATTGACGTTTTCGCACAATCGCAAGATAAAAGCTACAACACTTCGTTCGCTGCTGTAGTCACACCCAGCATAACAGATTATCAACCTAACTTCAACCTTACTTCGGAATGGAAGATACCATCAAATATTACACTCGCAGATCCACTATTCTGCAAACCACAGCGCATTGACTTGCTTCTTGACGCAGGTTTATTTTTTGATTTGATGTGTGTTGCCCAAATTCGCATTGCTAGTAATTTGCCAATGTTACAAAAAACTCGACTGGGTTGGGTTGTGTCTGGAGGTGTTTCATACACCACCAAACAATCATCGTCACTCGCAGCTTGCACCAAAGCGTATCTGAACAACAACAAAACAACAATTCGTTGAACGATATTGTTAAAAGATTTTGGGAAATAGAGAACTGTTTCGACTCTGCTCCTCCATCTTGAAATTTTCAAAGAAAATTTCACTCGTTTAGCTTCGGGAGAGTATTCGGTACGTTTGCCTGCAAAAAGAAACTTGAGCGCTCTTGGCGACTTACATAATCGTGCTCTTCGAAGATTTAAAAACTTAGAGCGAAAATTGGAAAATAATCATGATTTGAAAACTCAATATATTTCCTTTATGAATGAGTATGCATCGCTGCACCATATGTCACTGGCAAAACCACAAGCCACAACAACAACTTATTTTCTACCACATCACTGCGTTCAAAAGCTTGACAGCACAACGACTAAGCTTCGCGTCGTATTCGATGGCTCCGCAAAAACAACAACGGGCTACTCGCTAAATGACGTTTTGTTAGCGGGCCCAACTATTCAGCCAAAATTGTTCAAAACTCTTTTACAATTTCGCTTTCGTAAATTCGCTCTTTGCTGAGGCATATGTAAAATTTACCGATGTGTACGTGTGACATCTCCAGACGAATATCTTCAATGTATATTATGGCGTGAGCATCCACTCGATGAGATAAAGGTATACAAGTTGGACACTGTAACATATGGTACGATCTCTGCCGCCTTTTTGGCAATTCGTGCTATGCATCAACTTTCGTACGATGAAGAAGAGTCATTTCCAATAGGCGCAAAAATTGTGAGAAGAGATTTTTATGTTGACGATCTTATTTCAGGCGGAGATACTATAGAGGAAGTGGTTGAGATCAGACGTCAGGTTAAAGGTTTACTTCATCGTGGAGGATTCAACATTCGTAAGTGGTGCTCAAACGAGGCTAGTACCCTTCAAGGCATTGTTGACTCAGAACGTGAGAGTATGCTCAAATTCCATGATGGAACTTATGTAACGAAGACTCTTGGCCTCGTCTGGGACCCTAGCACTGATAATTTCTTATTCTCTTTTTCGCCTATCACACATAACACACGCGCAACAAAGCGTACGATACTTTCACATATCGCTAAATTTTATGATCTGCTTGGACTTGTTTCGCCAGTTATTACGAAAGCAAAAATTCTCCTACAAACCCTTTGGAAGGAAAAACTGCAATGGGACGAAAGTTTGCTTCAGTCGTTGCTAGCTAGCTGGACTGACATTTGTGCTCAGTATGGTTTAGTGAGCAGTTTTAAATTTCCTCGTTTTGTATTGACACCTCATTCCAGTTGGGAGATTCATGCCTTTTGCGACACAAGTTTGGCAGCGTTTGGAGCTTGTGTCTACATTCGTTCGAAGTGTGATGGTTTCTTAAAAGCATGCTTAGTTTGTGCAAAGTCGAGAGTCTCGCCTCTGAAGAGTTTAACCATACCTAAATTGGAATTGTCTGCAGCGTTTTTGCTTGCGGAATTGGTAGCATCCATATCGCAAGATTTTCCACATCCTCACACCGTTCACTACTGGTCAGACTCAATGGTCACTCTATCTTGGCTTCGCGAACAACCATCAAATTTCAACATTTTTGTATCAAATAGAGTGAGCCAGATTCAAACGCTAACTCAAGGTATGACTTGGCATCATGTGCCTACTTCTTTGAACCCGGCCGACATCGGTTCGAGGGGATGCACTCCGAATAATCTACTAAATTCTAAACTTTGGAACAATGGTCCACCATTTTTATCAAAAGAGCACCTCATACCTCTCACTTCTACAAGAGCGAGTCAAATGGCAAATATCAAATGGCGGTATTCAAGCTGGAAATATGGTCATTTTAAAAGACGAAAACTTACCATCACTGAAATGGCGACTAGGGCGTGTAGAGATTTTAATTTATGGCTCCGATGGCGTGGCTCGTGTTGCAATTATTCGCACTGCCAATGGACTTGTTAAGCGAGCTGTGGGGAAAATTGCTGTGCTTCCTATTGAGAATGAATCGGTTGAAAGCCTACACCTTCCAACGTGGGGAGGATGTTCGCAGCAGCACTAATTTTATATCGAGACTCGCAGCACTATTTCTATTTCGGGACTCGTAGAGCTAACTTTCATGATCATATAATAAACTATTATTTTATATTGGAATGTACTAAATCTCGAGATCATATACGAAACTGTAATTCTCTTATTCTCTCTGAATTTAGTGATCATACATGCAACTGTAAACTCTCTCATTGCAGTTGACTAAATTTTTACCTATTTCTTTAATTATCTCATTCTTATGTACATATAATCATAAGCATAGCCTAACTTTAATATTCTACAACTGTTAAATTCACTTCTACTGCGACCACGAATCAATAAAGTTATTAAACTTCTCTAAGAGTTTATAATTTTAATTTTTGCAAATAGGTGGAGCAAATCAGCTCTTCCTCGAAACAATATCTTTATTTTTGTTTGGAAGACAGTTGGCCAGAGCCTCTAGCTCAGCCGTGGGACAAGACTTCACAGCAGCTCTTAGAGATAAACACGCTAGTCTTTGAAGTTTATTACATTCACGGTTTGCTGATATTTTGGTAACTTTTCACCACCATATCACGGCAACGTAAGTTACAATTGGCCTAACCATGGTGGTGTACATCCAGAAAACGATTTCCGGTGATAGGCCCCATGTTTTTCCAAAGAATTGTTTACAAGTCCACATAACTTTGGTCGCCTTATTTAGCCTTAAGCCTTAGTAGCTTAGGTCAGAATTCAAATTCAGTCTTCTGTCCAGAATGATGCCTAGATATTTTACGTCATTGGAGAATTCTAGGGTTGAATTTTATAGACGCAACAACAACAGCTTTTTCTGAATTTAAACGGAGGGCTTCTGTGGCGCACCATCGATCAGTAATTTGAAGAGCATACGACATACAATCTGATATCGTACTACCACTTTTTCCTGTAATAAGGATGGCGAGCTCGTCTGCATAGCCGATCACATCAAAACCGGTTGGACAGAGTTTGACTAGAAGGTCATCTATTACGAGAGACCATAGTAGCGGCGTAAAAACGCGCCTGGGGACAGCCTTTTAGAGCTCTGACGTTTACTTTGGTATTGCCTAAATTAGCTGAAATATATCTGTTTTCCATCATAACTTTTACGCAATTCACTGAGTATTTATCTATACCTCTACTTGCCAAACCCCTAATGATAGACTCATACCCAGCATTATCGAAAGGATCTTCTATATCCAAAAACACACACAGAGCAAGTTCTTTTGACTCAAAGGATTTTTCGATTTTGGATACGAGATAATGTAAAGCAGATTCAGTTGATCTGCCTTTTGTGTAGGTGAATTGGTTCCTATCTAAAGGACTGGAAGTTTCAAGCCTTTGCTTGATGTGGAGGTCTACTAGCCGTTCCATTATTTTTAGAATAAAAGAAGTTAGACTGATAGGACGGAATGATTTCGGAAGTTCTGTTAATCTATTTCCTTTCCACCGCTTCATCCAAGTCATTTTGAAGGATAGCTGGTAAAATCCATCACCCCCAGGGCCTTGTAAGGTAGGAAGGACGATACTGCCCATTTGATTTTGTCTATGTCGAATATATTGCTGAATAGACTGTTTGCCCATCTACTAGGGTTCCGAAGGTCAATTCTAGGATAGGAAGTAGGTAGAGTGTTGGATTTTATTACAGATCCTGGAAAGTGCACCTAAAATAAATATTCCAGGGTTTCCATGCGATTCTGTATAAAAGATCAGTCCGGTGTCTTTACAAGACCGATACTATTTGAGTGATCTTTGGACAATACTTTGCGAAGTCGTGCCGCTTGTGAAAAAGCGTGTAATTCCTCACATTACCTTCTCCAAAAGTCATGTTTTGTTTTTCTAATGAGAATGTTATATTCAGTAACGGTAGACCTATATTCTGTCCAACGACCAGTTTTTCCCCCCTGTTTAATAGCTTCCTGATATCCTTTCTTTTGTCTTTGAGTTACTCTTTCCACCATGGGACCATTCGTTTCAGCACTGTAGGTCGAGCAGAATTACTTTGGTTCAGGGCAGTGAATAAAAAATTTTGATAATTTTCCGCTGCTACCTCTAGTTCCAGTGGATAATTTATGCGGAGAGCGAGAGTGTGAACTTCAGAGTGAATGAAGACTCTGAAGGATTCCAATCTTTTTTTCTGGGTGGATTTTGCAAAGAAATTAGGTCCACCCGCCCTCTGAGATTAAAACGTGTGTGCTGATGATCCGATAAGGATGCTTCATCTGACAGCCGCCAGTCTCCTATATGATCAGACGCTATACCACTTGCAAGAGTGAGATCCAGTACCTCATTACTAGTGGTGGTGATAACGGTGGATTTACATCTTCTATTTGCTATTTCTACGTTATTAGCCATAAGAAAATTAAGAAGCGACTCACCTCAAGAGTTATTGTCGCTGCTTCCCCACACAACATGCTGCGCATTGATGTCGCATCCGCTGACGAGTTGTTGTTTGTGTGACCGGCAATATTCAACCAGCTGTTGAATTTCGGCCGGCGGTGCATCCGTATCTTCACTGAGAAAATAGGCAGACTCCCAGAACATATTCCTGGATCCTTATGGCAGAAAGATCCTCATGGACTGTGTTTTGTGCCTATACACGCTAGTCTCTGGATTTTGTCCAATTCCGATTGCGTTGTCTTAAGCTCTGTTCTGCTCTGATAAGCTATAGCTCCATAAGCCACGAATAAGTCTAGAATTAGCCCTAGATATTTTACCTCTGTTCTAAGTGTTATGGTTTCTCCTAACAGTTGTATATCTTTCCACCTTGGAAAAGTCCTTATCCTGGTGAATGGAACAATTGTGGTCTTAATTAGGGTTAATAGTCAACCTTGTAGAGTTGCATCATTACCCAACAATTCTTAGTCCCCTTTAAATAATGTCACACAGGGTTTCTTCAAATTTTCCTCTAGCAATTAATACGATGTTATCGGTATAGCCCTGACATTCGATGCCCTCTTTGGATAATGTTGTTAACAATTCATCCACGACCAGGCTCCACATGAGGGGCGAGAGGACACCTCCTTGTGGACAGCCCCTGGTTGTGATCACAGCTCTTGTGTCTTCTCCAGCAGATGTCTCTGTCAATTTGGTGTGCAGGACTTTTGCCATCCACTTGTACGTCACCGAGTCTACTGCTCTTCTATTTAAAGCCTCTCTACCACATCATGTAACATGTTACCAAAGGCTCCCTCTATATCAAGGAAAACGAATATAGCTATTTCTTTGTCATTTATTGCTTTGTACACTAGATCTACTGAACTCTTGAGGGCATCCTCTGTTAATTTTCCCTCTCTGTAAACATGGGATGCAATGGTACGAAAGATGTCGTTCTGTCCTTCTGAAGGACTTGGTATGTGTGGTGTTATTTTTCCCAACTTTGGAGATGAACACTAGTTCTTGTAGCCCTTCTCCAAGGTGGTGATGTATACCCAAAAGCCAGACTATTGCGGTAGATGTTCATTAAGAACGGTGAAGATTCCGTCTGTTCTTGGCGACTTGAAGTGTCGAAAGGTGTTTAATGCCCATTCAAGTCTGGCCACAGAGATAATTTCCACCATTAGTTTCCGGGTTCCAATGGTCCAAGTTTGGTCGAAACTTAGATTGACTGATGTCTTCTGTAATACATTTTAGAAAATGTGTCTTTAATAACAGCTGTAGCCTTTTGCCTTTTTAGATTGTTTGTGGTATAATTACCATCCTCCATTTTTAAAGACAATCACATGTCTGGTCCGGCTTCTGCAATATTGCCCCATTTAATTGAATCACACTATCTTTGAGCTCAAATTGGTTACGTATGAGTTGGATCGATGAAATGCCTTGCAAATTGTAACCAACATTTTCGTTATAGTTCTCCCAGTTATTTTCTTTGCATTTCTTTAGCTTGAATATTTAGGCCCTCAATAGACAACTCAATTATCTTATGGTCAAATAATGATTACTCCGTAGAACCTCCAATTCCTGTGCCCATAACAGTGGTGGTGGTATGGTGATACCACCACCACTTTTCGTTTGCTGCCCTCGATGTTAATTAGGACCCGGATTGGGACTAAGTCTCTCGTCATAAATACTGTAAGATAAACATAGTTAATATTAAGCCCTCGTTTTGACCAGTAATTAAAGCTACAGTTTGTTCAGTGCAGGCGCAACGCGAGCTTTTAACGTGCAATACAAAGAGAAAAGGAGTGCGGAGGAGAGCAGTGGGAAAAGTTCTACGCAGGATCTTCGGACCTATTTGCGTTGATGGCGAGTATCGGATAAGGTAAAACGATGAGCTGTATGTGCTGTGGGTCATGTCGAGCGAATGGAAGGAATAGAGAAAACTGGTGCCGCATTATATGTCCGGCATAAATCGATCGTCGGTTGTTATAGCCACATAAGAAGAAGAAGTATGTTCCCTCATTTGACCGGAACTTCTTGGTAAAAGGTCGTTATTACATGTGCTCTGTGTACTTCATATTCAGAGCATGCTATTATTGGTGCCCCTTTCCATGCTGATAGTTTCGGAACCACCTTTTATAGCCAACCAGCAGTCTTTATATCCTTGAAGTCAACCAGTACATTCCGCGGTCGGTAGTGGATGCCCTCAAAAATCAATATGTGGTCCCACCCTTACACCACTTCAACAAGGATAGCTATTCTAGGGTAATTAACCTTAATGTCGTTTTAGTAAGAATCACCTCAGGGTAATTTTTCGGTAGCATTTCTATTGTTAGGTTTTTTTCTGTAAGCGTTTAATTCTATTTGAATTACCTTGCTCGATCACTGAATTCTGTTAATAATAATTGCAACACTTATTTTATACAACTATATACAGCAATAATTTATTTAATAAACTCTATTTACTATCAACAATTTCTAATAGATACTCGTTTCTTTATCTTACCCAGTATCTGTGCATCTTTACCCTTTGCATTAAAGGCTCAAACCTCTTTACCAAATCGCTCTTGATTATAAAATGTGATGCACCAGTATTCAGAGTTAACAGGAATTCCATATTATCCAGTTTTCCATCAATAGTCAAGCTTGGCACACGCTGTAGTTGTGGAATGTGAATGATGGGGCAACCCACTATTGGAGTCACTTCCCTCCCCGCTGAACTGACTCGGTTTAGTTTAACGATGGATTTGTGTTAGTGAAGCGATCGCTGTCCACCTTATTCTCCTTCTTTTGTCTTCTTGGAGAATTCGATCTTGATCGCTTTCGCCGTAGACGGCAGTCACGCGCTATGTGTTCTGGTTTGTCGCAAATAAAGCATTTACCAGTAAATTTGAATTCGCGTCGACCTGTTCTTCCTTCAGGCTGAACTACGGACTTGAATGCCTGACACACTGCTTCAACCAGATCTGATGTTTCTGTTTCTAGTTGGCGTACGCGTGGCATTGGTCGACACATCAAACTGGCGGCTTCAAACGTCAAAGCACTACTGACTGTTTCGGCATATGTATTCCTTGGTGATATGACTAGAGCACGCTTTGTCTTTCCATCACGGATGCGATCTATGAATGCCTATATTTTTATTTTTTCGACGAACTCTTCCGAATTTCCGGAGAACGCTAGATGACATAAGCGCTCAATATCGGAAGCAAATTCCTGAAGGCTCTCATTACTCCGTTGCATTCGCGATCTCAATTCCACTCGATGGAATTGACTCTTATATTAATTTCCATATTTTCGCTGGAGTGTGTCCATCAGTGATTGGAAGCTACCACGATCTTTCTCTGGAACCATTTGTAACACTTCGGAAGCATTACCTTTTAATGACAACTGTTTTTTCAGTTGATCCACTTTTAGTTAATCAATTTTCACCATCTTTACAGAATCCCACTTCTGACACCAATTGTTACGTTTTTATTCTGTGAGCGTTTAATTCTATTTGAATTACCTTGTTCGATCACTGGATTCTGTTAATAATAACTGCAACACTTATTTTATACAACTATATACAGCAACAATTTATTTAATAAACTCTATTTACAATCAACTATTTACAATAACACTTTAATGTACTTGCAACTTTTGCCTCTGAAACTATATCGATGTTTGCGCAATCACGTTCGAGATTAGATTGCTTCTCATTTGTCAACACTGGCTCTATTTATACTCTGTCCCCAGAATCTTCCTTTATCGAGATTCTTCTCTTTCTTTCTCGTTGGATTGTTCTGGTTATCATTTATTTCTTTTTGTTGACATTCGTTTCGATGCTGCCAACATTCATGTCAGTCACAATAGTGATGAGTAACCAACCATCGATACTCGTTACACTATACTGGTTTTGTCTTGCTTCTGGTTAAGTCTTGATTTTTGCCTTCTGCCATTTGTGATGGCGTTAGATCTTTACCGCCTCTTTTGCCCCTCTTAACATTTTATTCTTCCGTTTTCTACGGTTCTAGTCCTTTTCCCCGATACCTCAGATATAACCTCTAGCCGGTTCTACTACGGCCTTTTCCTAGCGGGTCATCGATTGTGTTAGGTTAGTCAAGAGCTTTCATGACCCCGAGACTTTTGCTTATGAACTGCTAATGCAAATCTTCATACGCTACGCAAAATGTCATTACAGAGCTCCTGCTCCATTTGGTTTTCGAGTTCCGTCGCGGTTAGAACTAGCTTTACACTTTCGTTAAAATTTGTCAAATTGTTTGTATCAATCTTTTTCTTAGATTCTATAGTTCTATAGAGTGGTAGCTAGTAAGTAACTGTGCACCTCAACTGTTTCCAAGCACAGCGACCTGAGACTATGTAACGGCATCGTGAAGTCGTCTAGTGCAAAGTTGGGCAAACCTCGGCAAAAAAACGCCATCGTTATTAAGAACACTCTACGTATATTTAAAAAAAGTCAATAGTGCTACCGTTGCTCACTTTCTCCTCACGCATTGATAGCGTTATAGTTTCAAAGTGATGCGATAAAACGGAGTTATATTTGGAACAAAATTTTTTAATTTTCAGTTGCGGTAGATGCAAACTGTTCTGTTGTGCAACATAATTATTCAGTCTGAATAGATCGTCAAATATCGAAAAAGAGTGATTTTTAATTATATTTTATGAATAATAAATTCTACGTAATGAGTAAGAGAACAATAACTTCGTAAACCAATAAGTGCACCTTTACAAAGTGACAAAGACAATATCGATGGAAGTAGCAATGACAATTACGATAGAAGTGGCAATGACGATCTTGAACCAAGTGATACTAGTGCTCGTAATTTACCTAATAAAAAACAAAAACAGAGTGATTTCATTCAAATCTTAAAGTTGAAAAGTCGTATAAAATTTAATTTTTCTACAAGATATTACAATGTGGGTGCCGTAGCTCAGTGGTTAGTGTGTTCGCCTTCTGATCTGTAGGTCGTGGTTCAATACCCGGCTGATGCATAACAAATTTAATATCGAAAAGATTTTTCTTTCGAACGGTACCCACTTGTCGGCAAGCAATTGGCAATTCTTCCGACAGTAACAACTTGCCATGAAGAAGCTTCTAAAAAGAACTCTGTGACAAAGCTCAGAAAAAGTGATGTCACAAGTGTTCTGCCGTTCGGAACCGGCTAAAATAAGTAGGTCCATTCTAATACTGTCCAAAAATTTAAGACGTATAACAGTAATGGAAGAGAAGCTCGGCCAATGAGCCCTTTGGGGCTTTAAGTGCCACATATGTATGTATGTATGATATTACAATAAAATGCTGCAAAATTTTGTCGTCTTAGACTAAATTATAATGAGAATTATGATGTTCTTTTGAATGTGTGGATACCGGAGGAATATTTTAAGTTTTCAAAATCTGGAGACCGTAATTGAAAATATCAGTCGCCGTGGATAAGTGCTTATGCGTGGTTATTGCTTTAAATTTGCATAACCCATTTAAACATTGGAAAAAGCGCTAGTAAAACTTAAGGAACAATAGGGTAAAACTTATCGCCAGTACGCTGTGTAGGAATTAAGCTGATATTTGTATATAAAATCAGCAGTGTTGTGTATGAAATAGACAAAGGTTTAAAAAAAAAAACAAATTCTTGAAAATAGGAAAAACTTATTCCAATTATTCGGGCTGTTCTAGCGAGTGCTAGCGTTAAGAGGTCATCGTGATAACGGACCATAACAAAGAGAACTTCCTCTCGAAAGTGATGGAAACTTTTAAGTTCTTTATTATGCAATACAAAGTGATGATGAAATTCCCAACAACCACTTAATAACAGCTGGCAGAAATGAGACATACATAAACAAGCAAATACAAAATAAATTATCTGGGCCGTAGAAAATATCACCATTACTCAATTAGTGAAACTTGTTAACGAGTAGAAGTGTATTTCAGTGATTGCGGATGAAGCAACTGATGTGGGAGGTACTGAGCAATTTTCCATTTGTCTTAGATATGTACACAGCGCTACCAAGGATTATGAAATTCGTGAATTGTACATTACAAGCTGCTACAACCTGGTTGTCAATTCTGATCCCTGTTGCTCACAACTCGAACGTTTGAACGAAGCCATCAAGGAAAAGCGACCAAAATTGGCCAATAGAAAAGAAGTTGTGCTCCGCTATGACAATCCACGCCCCCCATATCTTTGATGACTCGGAACAAATTTACGGAACTTGGCTGGGAAGTTTTGATGCCCGGACTTTGCACCGTCTGTTCACCATTCGTTTCGGTCTCTGCAAATCTCTCTTAATGAAAAAAACATTGGCCGACCGAAAAGCCGGTGAGAATCTCTTGGCCAAATTTTTCGCCGATAAACCACAACCGTTCTGCACAGATGGAATTATGAAGTTACCCAAAGAATGGCAAAAGGTCATAGATGGCCAATATGTACTTAATTGAAATTGATTTTCAAGAAAAAAAATGTACCAAAAAACCGCCGATAGTTTTTAAATTACCCAATATATTGTAATGAGTATCGATGGTTATTCATCATAAATGTGAATAGCAAGAATAATGGTAGCATCAAAAGGAATGTCAACAAAAAAGGAATAGGCGATAACCAGAAAAAGCCAACGAAAAAGAAAGAGAAGAAACTCGATTATGATAAAGGAAGATTCTGGAGTGTTGCAACAGGACAGCTGTTGACAAATGAAATCAACTGAATTCCAAAATTGATAAAATTCAAGTGATCGAAGCAACATCACACGATAGTAAGTTAAAGTAAGGAGCGGTTTTAAATAAAAGTATCGATTGAATAAATTGTTGTTGTTTATAGGTAATACAAAATAAGTCTTGCAGTTATCATTGACAGTGACAGAGATCGAACAGGGTTGATTTGAGTAGTTGAGTAGAATTAAACGTTCACAAAATAAAAACGTAACATTTGGTGTCAGAAATGGGATTCTGTTAAAATGGTGAAAATAACCAACTAAAAGTGGACCAGCTTAAAAAGCTGTTAGTAGAGATGAGTCTATCGTCATCAGGTGCAAAAGCGGAACTACTGGTGAGGTTAAGGCAAATCATGGAGGCTAAGGGTATTAATGTATGTAGAAGAACATGAGTTCTGTGAGGAAGCCGAGATACATGAGGAAGAGAGCAAATTAGAGCTGAGTGGTCAACTCATCTTATGAATTTCAAGATACAACAGCTACAAAAATGCGTCTCGCATTAACAAGCTTCAGGAAAAGTAGGTTAGGTTTAGTTATTGTGGCTGTCCTCTCTCTGTCGCAGGGGACACACTTAGGCCAGAAAGGCCCATTGTGCTACCACCGACCTTTTCTTCCAATACTGTTCTGCGTGCTAAACCAATGTTCCTCATGTCATATCGATGCGCACAACATGATACGACTGCCACCACACCAGCAATGGCAATTTTTGAAAACGAGTTAAGACTGCGAGATGATTTAAAATTTGAAGTCAGAACATCAACTAGAACAAACGAAGGTTACTACACTAGTGAAAAGCGGATAATTTGGACGTAGTACATCAGTTCATTAGAGAGCCATAGCAAATAATAAGCGACAAGATGAAGGCCAGGTTCGATTTGAGAGCAAATTCAAAAAGGTTCTACGAATGAGAGCTGTAATATAATGCTGTTATACTTACTTACTTACTTACTTATGTGGCCATAACAACCGAATATCGATTTAGGCCGAAAATAACATGCTTCGCCAGCCATCTCTGTTCTTCGCTAGCTGGCGCCAGTTAGAAATTCCAAGCGCCGTCAGGTTCTCCAGTACTTGGTCTTTCCACCGGAGGTTTGGTCTTCCTCTCCTGCGTCGTCCTTCAGCGGGTTCCGAATATAACACCTTCTTAGCTGGAGCGTGTTCTTCCATTCGCTCGACATGACCTAGCCAGCGCAGCCGCTGGATTTTGATGCGCTTTACTATGTCAATATCGGCATACAGCTCGTACAGTTCATGGTTATACCTTATTCGGTACTCGCCACCAACGCAAATAGGTCCAAAGATCTTGCGTAGGACTTTTCTCTCGAAAACCCCAAGCATTCGCTCATTCGAGGTGGAAATTGTCGAGGCTTCAGCGCCATATGTTAGGATAGGCATGATGAGAGACTTGTAGAGTGTAGTTTTCGTTCTTTGAGAGAGGGCTCGACTTCTCAATTGCTTACTCAGCCCAAAGTAACACCTGTTAGCAAGAGTTATTCTACGCATGATCTCCAAGCTGACGTCATTACTGCTGTTAATGCTGGTTCCAAGATAGACAAAGTCCCTTACTACTTCAAAAGCGTAGTTGTCAACAGTGACGTGCTGTCCAAGACGCCGGGACTCTTTGTTTGTTGACACTAGATACTTCGTCTTGCCCTCGTTCACCGTGAGACCCATCCGACGCGACTCTCTTTCCAACTCTGAGAATGCTGCACTGACTGCTCGCGTGTTCATGCCGATTATGTCAATAGCGTCGGCATACGCTAACAGCATGACATTTTTGTTGAAGATAGTGCCGTTATGTCGTAGATCAGCAGCTCGTATTATTTTCTCCATAACAAGATTAAAGAAGTCGCACGATAACGAATCACCTTGTCTGAAACCCCGTTCGGTATTAAACGGTGCGGAGAGGTCCTTCCCAATTTTCACTGCACAACGGGAGTTATGCAGTGTCATTCCACAAAGTCGAATGAGCTTTGCAGGAATACCGAACTCAAACATTGCTGCGTAGAGGTAATCCCTTACCGGACTGTCGAAAGCGGCTTTATAATCAACAAATAGGTGGTGTGTGTCGATCTGTGTTTCTTGGGTCTTCTCCAGGATTTGACGCAGTGTGAAAATCTGATCGATGGTGGATTTACAAGGTCTAAAGCCACACTGATAAGGTCCAATCAGGTTGCTGAGCATAGGCTTCAGCCTTTCACACAGTACGCTCGATAGAACCTTGTATGCGATGCTCAGGAGACTTATTCCACGGTAGTTGGCGCAAATTGTGGGGTCTCTTTTTTTATGTACAGGACAGAGAATACTGAGCCTCCAATCATCAGGCATGCTTTCATCCGACCATATTCTGCTTATGAGCTGGTGCATGCGGGTGAGTAGCTCATCGCCTCCGGTCTTAAATAATTCGGCAGGCAGGCCATCAGCACCTGCAGCTTTGTTGTTCTTCAGCCTTAAAATGGCCGTTTCAACCTCGTCATAGTCGGGTGGTGGAACATCAACACCATCATCTGTAATTGTGGTTATCGGGCAGTCTCCTCCACTGGCGGAATTGTTCGGAGCATCGCCATTCAGTAACGTGGAGAAGTGTTCCCTTCATAGGCTCAGTACACTCTGGACATCTGTAACCAGATTCCCATTTCCATCACGACAAGAAGAGGCTCCGGGATTTAAACCTCCACTCAGGCACTTGATCTTTTCGAGTCTCATTCTTGTCGGTACACATCTCTATCTCCTCACACTCGTGTCTTTCTTGTTCTCTTTTCTTGTGCCTGAAAAGACGTCTCTCTGCAATCCTTTTCTCTCTGTACCGCTCCTTAACAGCTCGCGTTGCACCTGCACGCAGGGTTTTTCTGTAGGCGACGTCTTTCTCTGCGGTAGCGTCGCGACACTCCTGATCATACCACTCATTCCTCAGAGGCCGGTAGTAACCGATTACCTCCTCGGCAGCAGTAGTCATGGAGTGGGATATATGTGTCCACCGTGCGCATGTATCATCAAGTGGAGGAGTGTTCTTCATAAGCAGATCCGATAGTCGAGTGGAAAATGCATCTGCTGTCTCTGGTGATCGCAGCTTACTGATCGATTTCACGTCCATCACACTGGAAGCATGCCTTCCGTCAATCACCACATGATCAATTTGGTTTCTTGTTCTTTGATCTGGAGACAGCCATGTCGCTTTGTGGATGGCAAGATGCTGGAATCTGGTACCACCAATTATCATGTTTCGTGCTGCGGCGAAGTCGATCAGCCTCATTCCGTTATCGGAGGTGTTCTGGTGGAGGCTGAATTTTCCGACAGTTGGACCAAAGGTACCTTCCTTGCCCACCCTGGCATTAAAGTCGCCAAGCACGATTTTGATATCGTGGCGGGGGCAGCGGTCATAAGCTTCTTCGGGGCGCTGAAAGAAGCTCTCCTTGGTCACATTGTCTTTCTCATCCGTCGGAGCGTGGGCACATATAAGGCTGCTGTTGAAAAATTTTGCCTTGATGCGGATTGTGGCCAGCCGTTCGTTCACAGGCGTGAACTGTGAGACAAGATGTCGCAGTCTCTTGCTGACCAAAAATCCACATCCTAATTCGTGCCGTCCATCGCATTTCCTGGAGAGCGGTGATGTCAGCTCTGTATTTTTCGAGGACATCAACCAGCTGGATAGAGGCACCCTCCCTATAAAGGGACCGGACATTCCAGGTGCATATCCGTAAATCATTGTCCTTTTTTCGTTTGCGGGGGTCATCAGCAAAAGCGGTAGTCCTTATCCGAGGCATATTTGTTTTTTTCATTGGGGGGGTTTTTTATGTGGCGGGTCCCAAACCCACCGCACAACCTCTAACCGAGGAGATTTTCGCCACTCACTTCAGCCGCCTCCCAGCGGGTGCCATGAAGACGTTGCCCGATGATCGCCACATGGAGGGCCTCCATTAATAATAATGAAAGCGCCGTCACATAGTAAGCAGAGCAAGCTATATGACTACCCCTCATTAACAATAAATGTATCATCACATAGTGCTCAGATCAAACTACATGACAGCCAGTGAGTTGACGTGCGATGAGTTCAACAACACTTAAAGCCCCGAAGGGCTCATTGGCCGAGCTTCTCTTCCATTACTGTTGTGCGTCTTAAATTTGGACAGTATTAGAAGGGGCCTACTTATTTTAACCGGTTCCGAACGGCAGAACACTTGTGTCATCACTTTTCCTGAGCTTTGTCACAGAGTTCTTTTAGAAGCTTTTTCATGGCAAGCTGTTACTGTCGGAAGAATTGCCAATTGCTTACCGACAGGTGGGTACCATTCGAAAGAAAAATCTTATCGATATTAAATTTGTTATGCATCAGCCGGGGATTGAACCACGACCTACAGATCAGAAGGCGAACACACTAACCACTGAGCTACGGCACCCATAGTGTTGAATATAGTTAGTACAAAATAAGTGTTGCAGTTATTATTGACAGAATCCAGTGATCGAACAGGGTTGATTTTATTAGAATTAAGCGTTTACAAAATATAAGCGTAACAATATATATAAATATCAGTTGCAATTTGTCATTCATTGTGATCAGACCGATTCACTATTCTCTATTAAGAAGCCGTTAATCAATCTAACAAAAACTAATAACAAATAACAACAATTTATAATACGTTATGAAATAAAAAAATAAAAAATGAATACTTAAATAAGAAGAAACAATAACACATACCACACACAGGTGATTCTACGAACAGTGAACATTTATCATATAAAGGGTTATCCAATTCGCGGTTTCAAAAGTATAGGGCTAGAATTCGACATCTGTCAAACTGAGTTGTTAAAACAATTTCTTTCTTTTTCAGTTCAAAGTCTGACATTTGCGAAAATGGATTGCTTAACTATCGCACAACGCATTAAAATTGTAAAAACCTACTACAAAAATGGTGATTATGCCACAGCCACATATCGTGCTTTAAGAGGAGATTATGGTTTATATAATCGTCCAACTACGCAAGCAATTGGCAAAATTGTGAAGAGGCTGGATCGGTTACAGATATTGTAAGGCCTGTGCATCATCGTTTCGCTCGTACCACCGAAAATATCGCTGCTGTAAGTGAAAGTGTTGCCGAAGACCCGATTGTGTCGATTCCTCGCCGTTCTCAGGAATTAGGACTGTCTTACGGCACATTTTGGAGTATTTTGCATTTGGATCTACACCTACATCCATATAAAATCCAGCTCACACAACAACTGAAGCCAACTGACCATTCACAACGTCGTAGATACGTCGAATGGGTTCTTGAACAACAGGCGGTGGACTGCGATTTTTAGAACACAATTTTCTTCAGCGACAAAGCACATTTCTCACTCGGTGGGTATGTTAACAAACAAAATTGTCGTATTTGGGGTTCTGAGAATCCTCAAGTAATTGAAGAGAGGCCACTACATCCACAAAAAGTCACTGCTTGGTGCGCTCTTTGGTCCGGAGGTGTGATTGGACCTTACTTCTTTGAAAGCGATGATGGAACGACTGTCACCGTCAATTCGGAGCGTTATGGTCATATGATAACGTTCAAACTTTATAATAAAAAAAAAATATCATGATAAAAAATATTTTATATGTGTTTTATTTACATTTACTTTTGAAACCGCAAAATGGATACCCCTTTATATCAAATTTAGCTAAATATGAACGAGCCACCTCACAACGCGACAAAAAACCTTCGCTACAAGTACGAGTGCCTTTTGATAAAACAAAAACATTAAAATTCATTTCAACTGGCCCTAAATATATGGTTATGAAGAGAACCTATGAAAATGAAGCTCTGACTAATATCTCACCATTTTTACTAAAAAAATTGATCGAGTAACATACTCAGGAGACGTTGAATCGTGTAAGAAACTAAGAAATGGCTCTATACTATTAAAAACTAATAACTTCAAACAAGCAAAAAACTAATAACATTACTACAAATAACGACAACAATTAAAGTCGAAGTCTCAGAACATTTTTCGTTTAACTCCACAAAAGGAGAAATCTACGTCGTATATCAGAGGAAAAAATATTGAACGAACTTAAACATGTCACTGAAGTTAAAAAAATAACGAAAAAATCTGGTGAACAATTAGCTGAGACATGTTTAATTATTTTAAAATTTGCCACGACGACTCTCCCAGAGCAAATTTCGATTTCCAAATATGCCCCATATGCAGCAAAAATTATCATAACGAAAAAAACGTCTTTGTATCAACTGCAAAGACAATAAAATACCAGATGATCAACACACAGCCTTCGATAAAGTATGTCCCAGTTGTATTAAACAAAAAGAACTTGAAACAATAAAAACCATAAAAAGAGTCGACCATAGAACTGGTACGAATATTTGCAATGACCAACACACACATCCAAATTTATCATATTCATCGACACTCAGATGTCCCATCATCAATAACACATCAAAACAAAAGAACAGCAACTCTCAATCAACTCTCTCAAAATCACTAACAGAACAACCATATCCATCACATTCACATCCGCACTGACTAACACAACAATCACACCTCCACAATCCAGAGATTACCAGACAATAACTGAAAACATTCCAAAAAAATATTTTAAAGTGCAACTAAAAGCGAAAGCTAACTATAAAGAACCCAGCAAGAGCTCGAGAGCTGTATTACTAACATCGATGAAGATACATGCATAGATGATTAGCACATAGTTCCTTAATTACTAATCTTATAAAATAAATTCACGTCGTTATAACATCATGAATTTCACTATCCTCCAATGGAACATTAGAGAATATACGAACATGAGAATTTAATAAGAGAATATGATTCGTGTACATATTTGTGTGTGTGTGTGTGTAGGTTAGTAAGTATGAGCACATGCTGGGATAAAGATGTACACGAATCATATTCTCTTATTAAATTCTCATCTTAAATTGAAAGCGTACAAAATACAGCTTGTGCAAGAACAAGTCATTGAAAATTGGACTCAACGGATGGACCATCTGAGACGTAGCCGCGGCCAACATTTGAAAGACATAATCTTCAAAAAATAAATGCCAAAGAATGTTCTTTCAAATGATAATAAACATTCCCCATTCAATTAGAATTTTCTGTGTTTTTTTCTTCAAAAAAGTTGGGAACCTCGAAATGGATGACGCTTTATAAACCAAGAGAACATCATAAGCTACAAAAAAATCAAACGACATATTTAAAAGAGAAATAAAACAATTTAAAAGGTTTTATATGAGAAAGTTTACTACAGAAACCTACCCTAATACCCCTCCAGATAAGATATGGTCCAATATTAAGCGCTTTAAGGCTACAAATTAACTCACAGTTTCCATTGGATAAGTAGTAATAGAGCCTCTCCCACAAATATAATCGATAGGAAAAGCATAGCGGACGAATTTCGTATTCGTATTGGTTCGTATTGGTCGAAGGAGTGAGACGACTCTAATTTCCCGCAATCATGTAAAAACAAAAAGCGTGATACACTTAGCTTTCGATTCCCAGACACCACGAACAAATATGCCCTAGCTTTCGAAAGTGACATTCGAATAATAATAATTCGAATTCGAATAATAATAATTCGAATTCGAATAATAATAATTCGAAAATTGTCCGCAACAACCTCATATAGGCCAAAATCCCTTAACCTATGCGTTGCGAAAGTTCTGGATAGAATCATAGCGAATATGTTATGGTGGTTCGTTAGAAATAAAAAACTCATTCACAACAGCCAAATTGGATTCAAAAAAGGCAGACCTGTAACAGATGTCCAATTATACGTAGACCACCAAATTGCCAACTCCTTCTCTGCAAAGAAACACATATCCATAATTTCGCTTGATTTTGCTAAAGCTTTCTACAGAATCGGCATTCATTCAATATATGATCCGTTACATATATGGTAAACTGTGCAGCGAATCTGCAGCTATATCATATATTTCATGACCAACAGAAATATAC